>CM039502.1:25461532-25495895 GCA_022432975.1 Begonia masoniana
TATTGTCCTCTCGGTTACTCACGTAGCGACGTTGGTACTGTCGTTCCATAGTTGAGCCGGTCGTTCAAATTGTTTGGACTGTGATCAGGTTTTGAGACTATTGGGCAGTATTTCCTTGAGTTGGTCCATGGTGTCATCTCTCAGTCTCTATCATTTCCTTTTCGCCCATTTTGCGACCTCTAACAATTAAAGACAACATTCTAAAAATCAACAAGAAAGCATAAATGTACTTACAGTTGAAGAAACATGTCTGTGTAGTGGCTTGCGCAGCGAGCAGTCTACAGAACCGATTTTAAAACTCAGAAGCTCTGATACCATAAAACTGTAACGACTCTTAAACTAACCCTTAAATTCCCGTGAAAATTTTTCTTTTTTAAACATTCTCAAGGAACCCCCTTCATTAATCGTTATATTAAGTATCACCCCTTGAAACAATTAAAAGAAATCATTTAAATAAAACCGTAAAAAAAAAACCACAAGAGGAATCGGCCAAGAACAGAGGGAAAAGGACACAAGCCTAAAATTTTCCATGGTCACATATACTGCTCGGTTCTGCCAAGGCCAATCCACCGCTGATCACATCCACGCTCATATTCACTGTACACTTCTACCGCTCACATTCACTGTACACTTCTACCGCTCACATTCACTGTACACTTCTACCGCTCACATCCACCGCTCAACAGTAACCGAACACATCTGTTGATTGACTGACCAAAACACTTATATAAACTTCTACCGATCACAAAACGACAGAATCTACTGCTTACATCTACCGCTCAGCGACCGAACGACTTAACCAAAACCCATACCATTTCCCTTGTACTTACACCCCATTTCCTCATAACTTTCCAAAACTTAAAAAATAACATTCTCCAGTTAAAAATAATATATAACATAAACGTAGAACTTTCTAAAAAACAGAAAATTAACGGCGCTAAAACTCTAGAATTCATACCTAGAGCGTCGATTGGAGAGAAACGTGAAGACGGAGGAAGACCGGATGACGGCGAGGTCAGATGTGAATCGCTGTCGACGGCAGAGGAGGAAATATCGCTAAGCTTTTGGCGATTCCAAAGCAGAGAGAAAATGAGAAGAAAAGCAGTTTTCTGTTATGTTATCATTTGATTTGGCAATTTCCGTTTTACCTCCTTTGATTTTCTATTTGTTTGTCCTTTGTTTGTTAATTGGTAGCGATTCGGGTTTCTCAATTGTTCTTATTTCACCATTACTCGACTTTTATCTGAGATTTATTATTTTAAACTGTCCGTTTGCAAAACGGGCCCGTTACTATTTTTACAACACGACTTTATATTACGAGAAAAAGTAATACTCCGAAATTCGCAAAATTTTAAATTCAATTAATTGTAGGATCTATAACGCTTCTTTTGTTAAAACGGATTATTTTTGACATATTTGACAAAAAATGCCATCATCTAATATAATATTAATATCCCGAAAGCAGGGTATTACAGATGAAGAAATGGCCGATAAATGAGCAAGTGCACTAAACCCTTCTGCTGTTGTGATGACCGGATGTGTACGTATGGGTACGGTTTGCACCGACCGGAACCAGCATGAGTACGTCGCGCGGGCGAACCGGAGGTGCGGGGTCCGTAAAGGGGGTTGTACAATCCAAATCGCTTGGGGAAGTGGGAAGAAACATATGGAAAGGACTCTCCCAACATAGCAAGATGAGTTTTGGAGCACCATTGGAAAGGATCCATAAGAACTCGAATTAGTTAAAAAAGGGCTTCGGAGAGAGCAATCCAGTTGGGTGACCTTCCGGGAAGTTTCGCCCAACAAAGCCGGAGAGGAGGAATATTGTGCTATGGCCCTATCCCCAGAGCGGACACATATCTTTGCTGGCAAAGGGGTCGTACATCTTACGATTCGTCATTGAGGAGGATGGATTTTGAAGTTCAAGGACCGTGGTACGTTCCGAGAGAGTGGAGCTACGAAAGGAATTTTATCGGAAGTTCCCCACTTGTCTTCTTTCTCAGTACATCCGGGAAGCACGAGAGAGTATCGAGACCTAAAATGAAACTTCTTGTGGCCAAATATGAAAACGAGGTTGCCAAATATGATGGAGTCTTGTTAGGTAGGCTCAGCAACGTGAAGGTGAACATCAACGACCAGTGAAGCTTTCAGCCTCTCCCGATCCCCAAATAGAAATGGGGAGAACATCATATGGACTTTGTTGTTGGCCTACGAGAATGGCTAGGGCCATAATAGTATATGGGTCATGTGGACAGACTAACGAAGCAGACCATTTTACCTATGAAGACGAAATTCTCTATGGACAGTGTGCAAAATTAATCTTGGCAAGATTATCAGCTGCATGGAATACCAGTGCCAGCGTTTCTGACCCGGGACCCTAGTTTACGTCGAGGTTTTGAAAAAACTTGACAAAGTCCTTGGGCCAAGTTAAATTTCAGCCGAACTTTCACAATAAACTGACGGACCAATCGAGAGGACGACTTAGATTTATTGGAAGATATTGGTAAGGTTGTGTGTGTTGGAGTTTCAAGCTTCTTGAGCAAAATTTTTACCGGGAGTGGATTTCTCTTATACTATAGATACCAGCTCTACGATCGGCTATGGCCCGTATGAGGGCTCTTTACAAAAAAAGGTGCAGGTTCCCTGCGCGGATGAAGTGAAGTTGGAGAGTCAGGCTTGTCGATCTAGTATTACAGCCATGTCTGAGAAGTGGCTATATTACAAACAAATAATTCACAGATTCAGTGCGATAGAAAAGTTACGCGAACCAAAGGAGGAGCGACTTGGAGTTGCATGAGGCGATGATTATTCCGAAGGTGTCGTCTTTCCAGGGCGTGATGAGTTTGGTAAAAAGGGAAGCTCAGTCCAAGGTTCATTGGGTCAATTTCCCCTCTGAAGAGAGTAAGGAAAGAGGTTTTTCGTTGTCCGTCGAGATCCCACAATAAATCCTGGAGATCTGCTCCCACTTCCACTCTGTGAATCGGCAGGGGCTGTAATGTTCCGCCGGTCTCTGGTGCTCTGCCTTTACTTGTTTACACACTAACAGTCTCAACGTACTTTGCAGACCTCCCTCTCATGTCGGCCACCAGAAATGTAGGCTTTAAAATCCCGATACTCTTAGTACTTCCCGGGTGTACCGAATATGCCGAGATGTTCCTCAGCCAATATCTCTTTCTCAGCCTCCTCGTCGTCAGCCGTAACCACCTTCCTGAACTTCGAATACCATCGGCTGACAAGTTAAACAAGACTCGTCTCCAGATGTCCAAACTCAATCGAGCTCCTCACACTCCATATCATTCACTATCTACACATATCTTAATCTAGACATCGGCCTGAGAAAAATGTTGGTGAGCATACTGGACAACCTGGTCACCCCAAGCCACCATCCCAATCGAACCGCTCAATCTCAGACCGTAAGTACTGACACGCTGCAAGTTGAAGGCTACTTCATCAGAATGCACTCTACTCAAAGCATCAGCCAACCTTGTTCGCCTTCCTTGGTGTTACTTAATATCAAATCATAATCCTTGCGACGCCAGCCACCTTCTCTGTCGCATATTCACCCTTCTTCGTAAATAAATACTTCAAGCTCTTGTGTTCGGAAAATATTCAGCCTACTGCCCATTCAATAATTTCTCCACCTATCTCACAGTGCGAAGACCACGGCTGCTACCTCAAGGTCGTGCGTAGTATAAATTCTGCCTCATACGGCTTCAACTGGCGAGAAGCAAAGCAATACTCTCCCCTCCTTCCTCAACACACCGACAACCTCCAGACACATCACAATAAATACTGAACTTGTCACCCTCAACAGGTAGCGTCAATATAAGCTGTGTCAACCTCTGCTTAACTCCTAAAACTATCATCCCAAGCAGCCGCATACAAACTTCCTCGCTCGCTCTTTTTCGATTCAACCGGGAAAGAGGAACTGCAATCGTTCGAAAATCCCTCTATGAACTTCCGTAATAACCAGCTAACCCGATAATCCACGCACCCACGTACGTTCTTCGGTTGTGGCCAATCTCTGACCACTGAATCTTGCTCGACAATCGAAAACTGCTTCCTAATATGATATGGCCAAGAAACTGACTCTATCCAACAAACTCGCACTTAGAAACTTTTGATCTAGCTGGTGCTGACATAGAATCCTCAGAACAATCCTTCAGATGCTCCTCCGTGTTCTACCTTCGGCGAAGTAGATCAGAAGTCGTCGTGAACACCACCACGAACTTGTCCATGTACTCCCTTGAAGACAACGTATCTCAAATCCTAAACGCTGCAGCGCATTATTGAGTCCAAAAGACATGACAGGACTCGAATGCCGTACCTGGGTTCGGAATGGCCTTTTTTGGTATATGTTCCCTTCCGGACCTTCAACTGATTGTAACCCCGAAAGCGTAGACTCAATCCTCAAAAATACACGGGCCTTGCAGCTGATCAATCAATCATTCAATCCGTTTCCAGGGGAATACTTTATTCTCACTTAGCTTATTCAGCTCTCTATATCCCGCACTATCCTGAGGGTTTCGGTTCTTCTTCTTGACGAATAGAACGGGTGGCCCCCAGGGTTGCAACACTAGGTCAATAAAACCCTTCTTCCAATAACTCGTCAAGCTGATCTTCAGCTCTGTCAACTCTCGGCTGTGCCACCGTACGGATGTTTAAACCTTGGCGCGGTGTTCGGATACAACATCAATAGTAAAATTTCACAATCTCCGTTCTGGCCGGTAAACTAGGGAGATCACAAGGGAAGCGCTCAGAGATTCTCTGACGTAGGAATGGTCCCCTCGCCTTGAATTCGCTGATAACTGAATTTCAAATACTGCGCCAATTAAATAAGCACCTCACCTTTCAACTGCTCCCTTTTTGACCTCATGGCATAAGAAATAGGCGTCCCTCATCGGTTCATCGCCTGGCAAAAAACTCGGCTTTACCCGGGGGTCGAAAGGTCCAATCCCGGATCTACGTCCGATTGTGGCGAAGTGTTGTGAAGCCATCCGCCCTAATAAGCTAATACCGCTCTATGCTCATAACTATCAAATGACATAAAGGTATATCCCCCCCTATCTATGACAATGCCTGAGAATACATTCGGACTGCATATGTTCTCCTGAAGGCAGCATCACTCTATACTCGACTCCACTAACTCAGACTCTAATTCCCAATCTAGTCCTGCCTGCGTCTTATAAGGAGTGCGTCGTCTCCTGTATCCATCAAATAATACAGCTGTACCCCTAATCAAAAATAGTACCGGCTATCACAAGAGGGGAGCCTCGTCGTCGACATCACCATGCCTCGATAAATGCAGATCCTCGCCATATCCTCCTCTGTCAGTGCATGACTGATCTCGACCTTGCTTCTGGCAGGCTTTTTAAGCAAAATGGCCTACTTCTCCACACAATCGCACCCATTCGTGCTATCTGCACTGGCCCCTGTGCTCCCATCCTGGCATTTAGGCACAGGGTATCTGAGATCCCCTTGTACCTGCTTGTCCTTCCTTCGTCATTGCCCTCCCTCTAAAGGCCTTTAAATTTAACGCTCTTGCTGTTGTTGTCTGGGCTGTCTCTTCGGTTGCCAGCCTCGTACCTCCGATCTGAGGTGAATCTCTCGGAAGAACCCTTATATGCCTCCCTCGTTTGGCAGAACTTGATAAACTGCCTCTATTCTCACGGCGCTGGCACAAATCTCGTCATAGGTACATTCTGTACCCCCAGATATATTCGACGCATCCAATTCCTGGGCAGTCCCGTAAAAATCTGCGTACCCTTGTCCTCATTCACCGCTGACTTGACTTTGGCCGCGAATCTGGACATTGCTTCAAACTCTCAACAGCTCGGCAATAGAACTAACATTCGAACTACACAATTACCATCTTCGCCTCTCGTACGGTATGGCTGAAATCTTTTTCATAAAGACGAACTCTCTGATCGCTCCCATACCATAATCGTCACATGGTGGTCCTTGATGAATCCCCCCAAACTAGCATCTAACGCTAGGTGGGTTAGGTCACCAACCTAACCCTTTCTCCTTCCCAATGCTAGCATAGGACGCATGTCCTCCATAGTACGTATCCACTCTCGCTGAAGGGTATCCGTAGCGTCCATTAAATATCAGAGGTGGAGCTTCTGGAAATCTCTCTTCCCTTATTGCTAGGCGGTCCCTGCCTCCCGAGCTCTAACGCCCTCGCGTCCAATTAAGGTGCCCGTTGTTGGGACTTGCCTTTCCATTTTGTTGGGCCTAACCTCCATATGTTGGACTGTTGGGCATAAAGCCTTGAGAGTAAATGCTATCGTATCGTCTCAGTCATCTCGGTCATTTCCTTGACGCACAGATTAAAAGCAAAAATTCTAAGAAACTATAAATCCGATAAAGCTGATCAACGTACTTACAATTTGTGAAAGAGGTCCGCGTAGTGGCTGTGCCGTCGAGCAGTCCTCCGAACTGAATTTAAAACTCGGGAGCTCTTATACACTATTAATTTGTGGACTAACCCCTACCCTGTACCCAATTTTCTCTATCTTTTTTTTATCCTAAGAACTTTATGCATTTAAACGAATTTAAAGCGGAAACCAAAATTTGTAAAACGTTCGAATCTAGTTTGAAAACCATATTAATAAACTTAAACAATTACAAGAAACACATTAACACATTCATTTAAACATAAAACTTATAAAACCAATCGCCATTGAAACAGGCCAAAGGGAACAATCCCGTCCCGTTTTGCATGGGCGATCAGTCGCCTGCCCGCGTCGCCACCCTTGGCTCTCGCGCGACAGAGGTAGGGGCGTATCAATTCCCTGCCTGGCGTTGAATCGCCAGTCCTCTGGATTTCCAGAGAACCAGCCTCCCTTTTTCCCTCTTCTCTTCGGGTTTCTTTTCCTTTTCCTCCTTTCCCTGCGGACTCATTCCTCTTACCTTCTATACTAAACACTAACCATTCAATAATCGTCAATACCTCTTTCATACCACCCATTTCTATTTTACCATCATCTGAAATAACCTCAAAACTCATAAACTAACCTTTTTCGTAAAACATTCACGTGGATATGTTTAACAACTTAACATTTCCTATACCAAAACTTTATAAACCGGTTTTCCCAAACCCGAAAAAAACTTCAAACATCAAATATCAACCTATCAACTATCCCGAACCAAGCATCAAAATGTTCTACTTACAACCAACAGCCCGACAAGTCCACATACCCACACCCAAAACACTACGTACATCCCACGGTCAGGTTAAGCTCGACTGCGCCAGCACACCCACGCAAGCTGTCCTTCATCACTGCACATTCCTCGGTGAGGGCTCCGTCTCACCATACGTAGGTCACTACACCATACGGATACACTAGGAATAATCTTAGTAAGCTCTTGTAATGTATGCCTGCTGTGCTAGATTTCATAATCATGCATCTTTCTTACTTTACTTTACTCTTTGGGGTCCCCCGCGATCCTAACCCCCTAACTGAGAGAGCCATCCAGTAGTCCGTTCTACTCTTTCTAGCTAGGGGGGTGGTACACGCTTACAACACGTACAGCCGGTGTATGAGGCCCCATCTCTCGCATGCCTATAACCTGTAAACTGTAACTGTATGATTACGTGTTAAATGCGTATTTTGACAAACAGACCCCTGCTTGCCTACACAATAGATCATCGCCCCCCGCCGGGCCGCATTGCATCTTTTCTTAAAACACGTGAGAAATTCAATTTCATGCTCTTATAAAACACTGATGCTGACCAGTTTCAATATGACCCAAAGTAACATCCTGCCTCACCCATCGCAATAAAAGCACTTAAAAGACCTACCCATAAGAACTAATCTAACTACCCCACAAAACAATTTAAACCTACACGTCACCAAGTTTCCCTCGAGACGACGCGACGCACGTTGTAACCATCGTCAAGCAAGTCCACGATAACTTACCTCGTGCCTGTTTCAGTTTAATCTCCGCCACAAGCGTTGTTCCCATGCACTTTCACCAATTGTCCGTTATAACGAGCTTAAACCATTTATGCCCAAACTAATAAAATCCTTCACAAGGAATTCTTACAATCTACTTCACTATCGACATTGACACAAATAATGCGCGATAGGTTAAAACACAGTTAACAAAGTGTTCCTAAAAACCCAAAAAATTCCCAAATTTTTAACTTTCACAAATCGATTTAACCTTCATCAATACATTCAATACATCATTTCTATCCCTTAAACACGCAATCTATAAATGCGAATCCTAACTCTGCATTTTTAATAAAAACCCCTAATCGTATAACCTAACGGTACTTCTAAACCGAAAATTAATGCTCTAAACTATCGATTCATACCTAGAGCGTCGATTTGGAAGAAAACGTGAGAACGAGAGAACGTAGGACGCGCGGAGTTCATAATGTTGAATCTGCGTCGACGTCATATAGGAAAAATCGCTAAGAAGCTCTTTGGCGATTCACAAGCGAAAAATGAAGAAGAAAAGATTTTCTGTTATTTTATAGTGTTATTTGGCAATTTATTCCGTTTTATAACCTTTCCCTTTGATTTTCTATTTGTTCGCCTTTGTTTCGTTATTGGCTAGCGATTTCGGTTTTCTCCAAATTTTCTTATTCCAACCATTAACTCCGACTTCTTATCTGAGATTTCTTAAATCACTGTCGTTTGCAAACGGGCCCGTTTTACTCTTGTAACAACACGTCCTTTATAGTACGAGAAACGTACTCTGCCGAAATTCTCGCAAATTTCCTTATACTTCCACGTAGCGTTAGGAGCCTAATAACGCTTCTTTTTTGTAAAACGGACTTATTTTTGAACATATTTTCCAAAATGCCATCATAACTATCTATAATATCCCTAAAAGCCGGGTCTTACGATTTGAAGGATGGCACGATATAGATCAAGTTTCCAAACCCTCGCTTTGATGACCCGTATTGTGTCGTAGGGTACATTGCCTGCAACGAACCGGAACCCGAAAAATTGGGCAGTACGTCCCTCGGGCGACCGAGGTGACGGTCGTATCAAAGGGGTTGTCAACAATCCCACAGCCTTGGGGAAGTCATGTGGAAATGAAACATAAATGTAAGAAGACTCTCCCACATAGCAATATGCTTTTTGGATGCACAATTGGAACGTATCCCATAAACTCCCGAGTTAGCCAGTGCTTCGCGAGAGCAATCCCAGTTGGGTGACCTGGAGGGCCCCCCGTAAGTTTCGCCAAACAAAGCCGTGATAGGATGATTTGTGCATGGCCCTATCCCATAGCGGACAATCTTGCTGGCAAGGGGTCTGTACTCTTCCCCCGTTTCAAGTCATTTCGGAGGAGGTATTTTGAATTCAAGGACCGGTGGTACGTTCCGAGAGATGTGGAGCTACGAAAGGACATTTTATCGGAAGCCCACTTGTCTTCTTTCCAGTACATCCGGGAAGCACGAAGATGTATCGAGACCTAAAATTACACTTCTTGTGGCCAAATATGAAAAACGAGGTTGCCAATATGTGGAGTCTTGTATGGTATGTCAGCAAGTGAAGGTTTGAACATCAACGACCAGGTGGAAGCCTTCAGCCTCTCCCGATCCCCAAATAGAAATGGGAGAACATCACTATGGACTTTGTTGTTGGCCTACCGAGAATGGCTAGAGGCCATAATAGTATATGGGTCATTGTGGACAGACTAACGAAGTCAGCCCATTTTCTACCTATGAAGACGACAGTCTCTATGGATCAGTATGCAAAATTATATATTGGCAAGATTATCAAGCGCATGGAATACCAGTGTCAATCGTTTCTGACCCGGACCCTAGATTTACGTCGAGGTTTTGAAAAACTTGCAAAGCTCCTTGGGTACCAAGTTAAATTTCAGCACGACATTTCATCCATAAACTGACGGACAATCAGAGAGGACGATTCAGATATTGGAAGATATGTTAAGGTTGTGTGTGTTGGAGTTTCAAGCTTCTTGGAGCAAAGTTTTTACCGTTAGTGGAGTTCTCTTAATATAGATACCAAGCTACGATCGGTATGGCTCCGTATGAGGCTCTTTACAACAAAAGGTGCAGGTCTCCCTTGCGCTGGGATGAAGTTGGAGAAGTCAGGCTTGTCGATCTTGAGTTATTACAGCACATGTCTGAGAAGGTGGCTATTATCAAACAAATAATTCAAATTGTTCAGATGTCGATAGAAAAGTTACGCGAACCAAAGGAGGAGAGACTTGGAGTTCACTGAAGGCGATGATGTATTCCTGAAGGTGTCGTCTTTCCAGGGCGTGATGAGGTTTGGTAAAATAGGGAAGCTCAGTCCAAGGTTCATTGGGTCATTTCCCATCTTGAAGAGAGTAGGAAGCACGGCTTACAGACTACAACTGCCAGCGTCTATGTATGGAGTTCACAACATTTTTCACGTTTCGATGCTGAGAAATGTGTGCGAGATCATACTCAGATCGTGGAATTGGTGGACATAGATATCCAGCCGACGCTGACGTATGAAGAAAGGCCCGTAAAGATTTTAGATTCTTCAATCAAAGTGTTGCGCAACAGGGTGATCCCATTAGTGAAGGTTCAATGGCACAATCATAACGTGGAGGAAGCCACTTAGGAAAGACGATGGGACGTTAGAGGCCAATATATGGAACTATTTGTTTAAGCAAACTTTGGGGACAAAATTCTATTAAGATGGGTGGGATGTAACATCCGGCATTTTTGACCATGTAATTATCCCTATAATTATTGAATATGATTAATTTGATATTAATATAAAGAATATTTTAGTGGAAAAAAAGAATTTCTGAGAAACCAAATCGGCGAGCTAAATAGTGGATTAGTTAGAAACCAATGGAAGGGCAAATTAGGAAGACAATTAAGGTAGTGGGTGGGAGCCAATGAATGAATGACATTTGTTCAAGCTTGTTGAAGAAGCCAAGCTCTCTTTCTCTCTTCCACGTGAAACCCTCCCCTTTTCATTCCTTCTTCTCTTTTCCTTTACCAGCCAAGAAATCTCTCCTCTCCTCCATTTCTTCCATTTTCTTCGATTAAGATTCGAGACTAACTGAGGCAACACGTTCAAGGCTCGCAAACTCTACGGACATAAGGTAAGTTCATACGTATAGGTTGGCCCTTAAGGCCCTACATCACGGAGGTACTAGGTTTTTATGTTGTTGGGTTGTCGTTGGGCAGTTAGGTCGTAGATTACGTCTCAAGGTAAGTGTAATGCTCTGTGTATAGTTTTGATGACTTGTTGTTCATTTATGCTTGGACTTGTCTTTTATTATGTTATGTTTACGCACATTATATGTTCATGCATACACGTTTTCTCAAAATTCATGCAAATATTTTATGCACGCAATTTGAAGTTAAGAAAGATAAATGTGAATGTAAATACGGTTAAATGTGGGACGGGGATTGGCATAAGTTCTTGTCCTTCCATGGGACTATGTAAAACCATCCTCGCCAAGGACAATATGTCTTTTATCCTTCCCTGAGACCCGACAAAATTACTAACCAATGTCATGTCATGTTATGTCATGCATGTATATGCATCAGTTCCTCTATAAGCCCCACTTATACCAACATGTGCACTTGAATGTAATGTAAAGTAGTGTTCATGTATTTCAAACGTTCATGCATAACATATGCATCACTTCGCATTTTATGATCTTACTGAGCTATAGGCTCATAGTTGAACACCATGATGTAGGTACAGACCGTGCGGATGAGGACTCCGAGCCTCAGGCCGACGTGTAGGCAGTTGGCGTGACGAGCTTGTGGGGTTAGTTGCTGCAGTCAGGCGCATTTTGACCGTGGGTGAGGTTTGAAGTAGTGTATGTCATGTTGTATAGTTTTGGGGTTTACTTGATGTATAGGTTTAGTATCGTGGTTTTAAACTTTTGTTTGAAAGTTTTTTTTTTTTAATTATACTGGAACTGTTGGGACTTTTAGGATTATGCATGGATTCGTAGGGTTTTAGATCGATCCATGCAGTTTGTTTTCTTGAATTTTCGCCACGTTTTCTAACACGTCTAAGTTTACGTTTTGAATCACGTATTTTGGGGTTTGAAGTTTTTTTGTGTATAAAAGGTCGGGAAGAAGTTTAGTAGTAATGTTGTGAGACTATCAGGTCATGAAGATGTGAAAAAAGAAAATAGGTAGGAGGAAGAAGTAGATCATCAGACAGAGGGGTAGCCGATCGATCGGCTGGGGTAGCCGATCGATCGGCTGGGGTAGCCGATCAATCAGCAGAGTGTTGAGATAAAGAGTGTCGACATCGACTGAATTTCTTAGGTGTTTATGTCTTTCGATTTTTATGTCTTCCGACTTTACGTCTCCCGATGTTAAGTCATCGATTTTAGCAGAAGTCAAGTCTTTCGATTACATGTCTTCTAATTTCATGCCTTCAGATTTTCATATCTTCCGATTTTAAGTGTGAATTAGTCGGGATTGTTGACCCCAGCATATTGGAGTTCTTTTGAGAAATTTTCAGTTAAGTGTCGTTGACCGATCTCATTACAGAGGCCACGTCAACCAATCTCATTACAGAGGCCATGTCAACCGAAACCCCCCAAGTTTTACTATTTTTAGTACTACTAGTCGAGTGGTTTAATACGAGGTTTTCACACGCAATTTGTCTTCCGCTGAATGAATTTAATTGTCCTTTAAATGAGTAAGATTGATGGATTGAGATAAAAGTTCAAATTTTACGGGATTTTTAGGAATAGTGTCTAGGGAAATTTTTCAGGTCGTCACAACACATACATAGCAGAAGAAGTTTCATAAAATTTTTATTTATTTTAGTGTATTATATCATATAATTATTTTTATTTTATATAAAGAAGACTTTGACATAGAAAAATTTATTTTTTAATTGACACTCGTAGGAAATCCAATATTGGCCGACAATATATCCAATGCATTTTCTCGTAAATAAATTTAATTTATCCTCCATGTTTTTACAGTTTAACCACCCTCGATAATTGTGACTTTTTAATGTTTTACCTTAAATTATCATTTTTGAAGCACAATTTAATTGATAAAGATTAAATTAACTTAGCAGGTAATTTATCTTATTTATTTAACTAAATTTTTAAGTAGTCATTGTTTACATTATGTTGGCAGATTTTACACTTCAGGAAAGTCATACACATTTTATCTAGTTAACTTCAAAATTATCTCAAGTTAAGCGAAACAAGATATTTCACCCAGTAACTTTAACCTATCAATCTTATTTTATACTAGAGTGCTTCTTAATCATCAAACAAATTATCGTGTATGAACACAACTAAAGATTCTTAATCTTTATATTCTACTATCATATTTATTTGAATTCAGAACTATTATACTAGTACTACTCTTCATATTGATCAGTAACTAGTTAAGTGGTCTAAGTTTGAGTTCTTATATTACTAGTTAAGTTATATGGTCAGTGGGAAACTTGTTGGACCTATTAACGAAGTTCACTCACAATTAACTTATCGGTTACTAACTGTCTAAATTATTTAAAAAACAATAGCCCTAATAAATAGTTTAAAATATGCATGCACAATAACTTGGTTGAGTTAAGCATGCTGTGATTGTGCGAGCGGTGCAGTTTAAATTTTATTTCGTAATCGAAATAGGAAAATAGAATAACACCAAAGAAATAGCTCTCTAAGTTGGTAAAAATTGTATTAATTATCAAAAGTCTCTCTAAAAATTACAAATGAGTATTTAAATAGACTTATAAAACAATAACTTAGATAATTAATCTAATAGTAAAAAATAACAAATTAGTAAATAAAATATTAACTAATTGGAAATAAATAGCATATAATAGGAACAATAAATTAGAGAATCTTATCTTGCATCAATCTTTTCTCCTTGAAAAAAAATTATCCTCGAGCTTTATAGCGCCTAAGAATTTCTCTAGGATCAAAATACGAATTTGGTATTTGCTGTATCGAATATTAAATTTGATGAATATCATGATTCTCTTTGTTGAACCTCGATGAAGACCACACGAATAACCTCAAATTACTCACACACCTCGAACACAATAATAAAATTTGATTTTAAAATAGCCCAAACAACTTTGATTTGGTTTTGCCACGTTCGTCATCTACAATGCTTTGTTGTTGAAAGAAGATCTAATTTTGGGGTGGGACAAGTTCATCACGATTGTCGAAAATATTAGTTGTCTTGCCCCAATACCTTAATTGTCTTGTTCAACAAATTACCATCAATCTCCGATTGACCAATCTCAAATTTAACATCGTCATATGTTAATGGTTCTTGTTGGGGCAGTGATCATCACATTTAGAGGTGTTTAAAGAATCAGAATCACTTTTTAGAGTTTGAATCTCCTGATTGAATTCTAGAACCACATGAATTGATAATATGCAAGGTCTACTAGTTATTAGATGATTGTCTATTGGGTCGAACAATTGTTGTGTCGATCGTCGGCACAGATCTCAGATGATGGTTTTTCATTCTGTTTGTGCAACGATAGATCGACTTCAAAGCGAATTACAATAATTTTTTCGTTAACTGTCGATGCTCAACAAATCAATCTTTACCTTGAGTTCGCTAGTATTTAGCTTTTGATTAGAAACTAGGAAAAATGCAATTCGTTCGTTAGGGTTTCAAGTTGGAAAGGTCGAAACCCTAGCTAGTTCGCTGAGAAAATTGTCATCGGAGTCGGGTTTGGCTCTATTGTTGACCAAAAATCCTCGCCAGTCGTTAGGGTCATCAGAGTTGCCTTGAAACGACTGGTATCAGCACTAAGAGGTGAAGGTTGGGTCGAAATTGCAATGAGAGTCGTGTGGGTGGTTCATACATGTGCAAATTGCAGCAAGGGGTGCACAATTCTTAGCCGTGTGGTCGAAATCGCAAAGCAAGTTGCGCTGGTGGTTCAGATTTGTACAAATCATGGCTTTGTGAGGGAGTCACAGCTACGGTACCATATTCTAGGCCAAAGGAAGGTCGTCAATGGTCGCTCGCTGCCTCTAGTGTCGAGGTTGGTGGATCTGGCCATGACTAGTTGTAGGCCAAATGTAACGCCCCAAATAAATCAACCAGGTTCGCTACACACACTCACTAAACTGAACTGGGAAAATTCTAAAGAAATTTAAAACTTTATCTATCGATATAATTTGACATCGTTTAATACATCAAAACCTTACAGCGGAAAACATTTATGTAGAAACAGAATCATGACGAATACAGACTAGCAAAACTTTGGGTTCAAAATCGTTTAAAACCTCTTTGTGACATCTGCATACAGTTCGACAATGCTAAGCAATCTGTCGTCCATAGAGTCTGTCATCCACAAACTTGGATGACGTACTCGTCTACGACTCTGGAAGACGAACTTTGGACAAGCGACTTTAGACGACGCGACTCTGAACGACGTACACTGAACAACATCGCTTTGGATGATATTATAGACAACATTAATTTAGACGACACCGTTTTGGATGACAACATGCCATAACTTTGGACTATGTTCTCGTCCACGACTACGTAGATTTATCGTCTACGGATTCTCATCTACAGACTTACTTAGACTTATCGTCCATAGACCACATGACTTTATCGCCCACGGTCACGTGACTTCATCATCCACGGGTTACGTAAACTCAACGTCCACAGACCAACGTCCATACACTTACTTAAATTTGTCGTCCATAGACCACGTGATTTTATTAACTCTACTTAAAATGGACGACTATTCTCACTTACAACTTTGGACGACTACTCTTGTCCACATAATGGACGACTGTTTTCACTTACAACTTTGGACGATGTTCTCGTCCATGACTTTGGACGACGATTCATCCAAAACTCTGGACGACATTTCTAACAACTGGACAATACTTTAACCGATTATGCACTAATCGGTGGACAACTTCAACAACTAGAAAACTTGAAGCATCTCGACCGTAACCATTTAAAAACATCACTAATCCAAAACTTAGTCAAATCCACACTTCCAGGAATTTCAATTCAAAGGACTTCTTTCGAAATCGACAAGTTTCATTTCCGGAGAGTTTTCAAACATATGTTAAAACATTAAAATCATCGCTGTCAATTAAAAATTCAGCTACTTATTGGCTATTCGATAGCCTTTTAGAATCCACACACCACCACTAGTTAAACGCCTCATCAGTTACCAAGTCGTAGCCTGGATGCACTCCTCCAACTGCCCCTATTCCTCAACATGCTCAGAGAACTCACCCGTGGTCACTTCTTCACTCACATCACAAAACTCATCTATTAGCCTAATGCTAAATAAGCAGAGCAATAATGAAATGAAATGCTGAAACATAAACCCTATTCATGCGGTTTCTACTCTCATAGCTCATGTTGTATTTATGTTCGTTCCCTGTTGATCCCCCTATTCGATGGGAAGCGGATCATTTTTTTCAAAGTATAAATATCATCTGTCTCGATTAAGGGGCGGATTAATTCCCTTAATAGTTAATCTGATTCAAAATAGTTGTTCTTGTTCCCCCTGTTCCATGGGAAGTGGATTATTTTTCTCAAAGTATAAATATCCTCTTTCTCGATTAAGGGGCGGATTAATTCCCTTAATAGTTAATCTGATTCAAAATAGTTGTTCTTGATCCCCCTGTTCGATGGGAAGTGGATCATTTTTTCCAAAGTATAAATATCCTCTGTCTCGATTAAGGGGCGGATTAATTCCCTTAATAGTTAATCTGATTCAATCTGCTCATGTCTTACCATGCCATTATATATGTAAATTCATTTTCGTATTCTTTCAAAAACATCATACATACCAAACTAAAAATCATACAAACATACATGAACCCTACTGTCTTGTGATGTAGGCCCAAAGGCACACACATACTCTACTTACCTGGCCTCCTGGAAAATGTTTGGTTTTAAGCTATTTCGGGAGTTTGCTCAAACCTAAAACCATAAATAGAGTATTAATTAAATCTTCAGTAAACTTCATTCTAATTCATCCAGAAATCTAAGGAAGCTAGTTGGGAATTCTGTTTCTTCGTGCATTCCCCGATTCACCACAAAACTCGAATCCAACTCTCACTTACAGCACTCTCAAAACACACATCTACAACCCCTCTGTTATCTAACCTCTAAAACAACAAGAAATCGAAGCAAAACACACCTAGGTTGAATGAATCGGGCAGGAGAATCGCCGAGATAAACCTGCTGAGCTGAGCGCCGAAAAGGGAAAGAAGAATAATGTGGTGGCTAAAACCCTTCACTAAACCCTTCATTTATATCATATATTTCACAAATTATACATATGCCCTTGTCAATACAAACTTTAACCTAACCATTGTTTCTCTCATTTCCCTTCATTAACATACTCAAGCAATTAGTCATATCCCCCTTAATTCCATAAAAACGTACACCACTAACATCAATTTAAGTCAATAATTGCCGAGTGCTACACCAAACAATAGGTGGCTGGTTAGGGTTAGGGTTTTGTTCCACAACTACATTAGAGTTTAACGATGAATTTTTTCGCTACTTTCTTCTCCATGATTCATCATTTTCTTTGATGACGTCTAATTAACTAAAATTGAATCTTCGAGACCTCAGATTTCATCGGTCCTCGATAATTGTCGTAGTTATCATCTGCGAAAGATTGGAAAGGAGTTTTTTGGTCTCAACAAGTTTGTGATCAATTCTATCACAACGTTGATTAAACCTATTGATCCACCGATTATCGTTGGTGATTCGATCTCCGCTTGAACCGTCTTCTGCCATCATAAAGGGGAAAATCATTGCTCTGATATCGATTTAGTGCAGTGGAAGTTTTTTTTGGTAATTGAAACAAGAAAATAGAATAACACTAAAGAAATAATTCTCAAAATAGAAAAAACTATATTGATTATCAAAATTCTCTCTAAAAATTACAAGAGAGTCTTTAAATAGACTTTGGAAACAATAACTTGGGTAATTAGGTTAATACTAAGAAATAATTAATTAACAAATAAAATATTAATTCATTAGAAATAAATATGATATAATAGAAAATAATAAATTTGAAAATCTTATGATGCCTTAGCAAGTATTGTCACTTATTTTGATGCGAGGGATTTTCATCAAAAAGAATTTGTCAAATATAAATTAGGGTAAAAACCATTTTATCTCCTAAACTATGGTGTTTTTAAAACACCCTTAAACTAACAACCCTAATAAATCCAACTTTTAAATATCATAAATCTAACAATTTAACTCTTTGTGCCCCCCGATCACTTCCCGTTCTGCAGTTTTTGCCTAGAAATGGGGGCCTATCTAAAACGAACGGCCCATGTTCTGTCAGGGGGTCGTTGTGGGGAATGGAGGCCCCCGTTCCATGTGTGGTGCACGTGGAACTAGAATGGGGGGCCATTCTCCCAAGCCGACCTGCCGTTCTCAAAAGTCTTTTATAACGGGGGGCCGGCTCGGAGAACACTCCCCTGTTCTCAATTATCGGACTGGAGAACAGGGGTCGTTCTCAAGAACAAGGGGTCGATCTCAATTATTGTCCAATAACGAAGCTTTCCAGATTATCTTCCCATAATGTGGTGAACATGTGTTAAAAATTTCAAGTAAATTAAATAGCATGTGATATTTTTTTTCCTCCGTTCCGGAACCCCCCGTTATTCTTCACTTTATAAATTAATTTTAAAAAAAATACTAAACGATATTGAATTTACTTGAAAGATTGACCACATGTTCATAACATAATTGGAAGATAATCAATAAAGTTTCGTGATTTTCTAACACTTGTACGATTTATTGTAATTACACATTGCAGATTATAATAAATCTAAATTTACACATTATAATAAATACACAAGTCATTCATTTTTTCCGTGACCATGTGTCGATGATTCCCACACATAATTAAAACTATATTTAAAAGAATGATAGCGTGTTTATGAGAAAAATGTGTTGAAATGTACCTACGTCCCGTAAAATATGTGGAAACCCATAAATGTGTCTTGGGAAGCAGCGCTTGAAGTGGATCCTTTGTGAGGACAAGTGCAACTATTATGCCTTTGCTACCGACATATACAACACGACATCGTCAAGTTCTTCCAACTAACTGTTGAACTTGACGGCTCATCAACATCTTGCACTCTTGTCTTCTTCGGCCTACAAGGTTGTCACTTTCTTCTAAGCAGAACGATTTCCTTCTCATTTTCTACAGGCGCCCACATTTGGTGGCTGCTAACGGGATAAATAAATTATGAGTACATCAGCAGATAAGTTTCCTGATGATAGTATTGATGCCTGTAATTCTCTAGTACTTGTCTCAAGAAATGCATGCAAGAAATGAAATTGACACACGGGATTCTAGTAAGCTCCCACTTATAACAGTTGCACACACACATATTCATGTCGACAACATATTGTTCGTTGCCGTTACTAACCTCGAATCGTCCAGCTCCCGCAAATACATGACTCAAATTTTGAGTTGCACGTTCTAGATTCCCAAGCTTCTTTCTTATCCGCGAACACAAGACGTCTGTTGACGATGCCAACTTCTCATGTTTTTTCACTATCCAAGTCATCAAACACTTTCGGATCATCTTAAATATAGTAAGGATTGGTTTTTCCTTGGCAGGTAATAGAATTACATTGAATGACTAGCATAAATTATTTAATCACATTTCGCACTTGGGAATCGAAGAAAATGCAAGGCTAGCCCAATATCTAGACTCTATGCGTCGAAGAGATGCGTGGGCATCCGAGTTAATATGATATAATTTCCTCATTTCTATCTCGAAATGATAACTTCTGGTTGTACTGGCCACATTTCACATTGCATCTCTGTATACTCTGCCACAAAATTGGTTTTTGAAATTTGCGTACATATGTCGGAGGCAGTAGCAGTGTTCGACTACTGGTAATTCATCCTGCACAGCAAGAAACAACAATTGATATTTGAAAGAAAAACAGAATCAACATAAAACAATATAACTACCACAACATCCCAATATTTGAAATAACAATTAGAAATGCATTATACCTTTTGTCGATCCGAAAAAATTGTCCATCCGCGTTCCTATTCAGCTTTTAGGTCTTGCTTCAATACTCACAAAAAACACGTACATAAGTCTCTACACTCTGATTCGACGTTGCCAATAACAACGGAATATATTCCATCGTTGTCATAAATACTTACGGTTGTGAGTCATTGGTCGGGACACGAGCCCTCCAGATGACAACCATCCAAATAGATAATATGTCTATCTGACTACAACAAACATCTCTTGTAAGCAGCCATATACATATACATTCTTTGGAATAAATACGCATGACTGATTATCGCCATAGCCCACTAAGTAAGTGTCTAGGAACAATGAGCTACCCAGATTTGATCTACTTATTTCTGTTGCATACGACCGCAGTTGCTTGTATTGTTCGTCGCCTAGGCCTTCATTAAATTTTCGAGCTTCACTTCTTGCTCTTCTAGCAAGACTAAGTGTAATGTTTACATTCAAATCCTTCCTCACTGCCTCGATAATGGAAGTGATTTCCCACGTAGGTTGACTTTTGAACCTATCTAAATAATGATTTGCCACCTATTTTGCTGTAGCGTTTCGATTCTCAATTTTGCTTGAACAGCTGTGAGAATCGGTCAAACTCTTTATTTGAAACGTAAGCTCATTTTTCATCTTCAAACCATGTAGTCGCTACTCACAACCATCTTCACACATGGCAGTTAGTCGCCGAAAGTCACTTTTGGTGAATTTGATTCCATAACCATTTGTCAAGGCATATTCAACTATTTCTTCTCTAATTTCTTTTAAATAACTATATTTTTTACTCAAATAAAATCTCATTGAGATTTATTTCCTTACTAGTATGCTTTTCACCTGTAACACCCGAAAATTTGATTAGACTATTAGAAGAGGTTAAGATTAGTTCTAAGATTTTTCTAGCAAGTTATATTAGTATATAAAGTGGGAAGAGAAAAACAATGCCAATGGTTTGAAAAGTCAAAAGAACATAACAAACAACCAATAGAAATTGTTGTTGAAAGGTCAAATCATATGTGGACCAATAGGAATGAAGAAGAAATTGTGGTTTTAAGGAGGCTCCACGTTGGAAGAAGAAGGGAAGGAAAAGTGGTTTGACAATTCAAACCAAAGGGTTTGAAAAGTCAAATGTATTTATATCAACCAATAGAAAATGAGTTAAAAACAAAAAAAAAACAAAATTAAATGAGGGAGAGGTGGGTGGCAGCCACGTTGGGATTAAAGAGAAGAGGGAAGGGTTTAATTTAATATTTTAAAGAAATTTGTGGAGGGTAATTAAAAGTAGAAAAATTTTTAGTTAAAAAAGGTAAAATTGTAAAGTTTAGTCATCTTCTTTCCCCATGCCCTCAACGATTTTCCTTGGCAGCCATTGAAGCTCCATTTTCTTCTTTTCATCAAGTGATTTCAAGGGATTTAAGGTTAGTTTTGTTGAGGTTTTAAGTATTATACGTTAAGGGGTTGTTTTTAGACGTTTTAGGGTAGTTTTGGTGAAGATTGTGTAGGGTTTGAAAACCCTAAATGATGGAGTCCGAAAATGGAGTTTAAGGGTTGGTTTTCTTTCCAAATTTGATGATTTGGTTGTTGAATGAATTGGTTTAGGTGGTTTATGGAGTTAGATTAAGAATTTGAAATGAGTTTGGAAAAATCGGTTTTGCACAATATATGGCCGATTATGTTTTCTGGACTTTTGGATTGGCCATTGAATTTATTTGGTTAATTTGATTGTTTCAATGGATAGTAGACGTGTAGAGGTTTCTAAAATGGGGTGGCACGTTAAAATCCGTTGAAAAACGAGAAAGTTATGGCCGTTTGAAATTGGACGGTAAAATTTGCATGAAAATCGGGTTTTGTGGTTTTATGTTGAATTGTGATATAGTTTTGGTTAGTTTAGGTTAAAGAATTTCCTTAGAGTTTGTTAGTAATTTACTAAGTTAAGTTTTCGTTATTTTAGGTTATCGAGCTCGTGAATTATCGGACGAAGTTAACAATTGAAAGTCGAGCAACCAGGTAAGTAGTGGATGCGTGTTTTGTTGCCTTCGGGCCTACACCATGGAACGGTAGGAAATTGGTTGTTGTTTGTATGGTTGTTTTGTATTGTATTTTGTTTGTGTGGATGCTTGGTCTTGTATTTTGTTCGGTGATTTCTTTGTCTTATATTGGTTTATGTGGCGGTGAGTTTGAAATGTAAAAAGGGGTAGTGTGAGCTTGAAAGGAAGGGGAATAGTGAAGTGCCATCTTAGGAGCGAGACTCAGATGGAGACGCATCTTGGGAGCGAGACTCAGATGTGATTGGGTAGTGCCCTCTTGGGAGCGAGACTCAGATGGATACGCATCTTGGGAGCGAGACTCAAATGTGTAATAGGTGATTGGGTTAGGGCCATCTTGGGAGCGAAACTCGAATGGATACACATCTTGGCAGCGAAACTCAGATGTGTAATAAGTGATTGGGTTAGGGCCATCTTGGGAGCGAGACTCGGATGGATACCCATCTTGGGAGCGAGACTCAGATGGAAATGTATCTTGGGAGCGAGACTCGGATGCGTGTTAGGGTTGTGTGGGAGTTGTGTGTGTATGTTTATATTTGTTTTCCCCTACTTGCTAAGCGTAAGCTTATGTGTGTGTGCGTGTTCTATGGTGTAGGTAACGACGCGGTTACAGGTGAGCCAAGCGAGTGAGCTAGGGTTTGGGAGCAGTCAGAGATGCACAGGGCGTGCCTGTGCGGGCAGTTGTCGGGGCGTCTCGACCATGGTCTTTGGAATGTATGTGGGATTTGTATTTGATAGTTTAGTTTAGATTTCGGTTTGTGGAAATTAGGTATTTTGGGATTGTGTATAATTCTCTAACTATTCTAGATATTTGGGGTTTTAATGTTTTGTTGGTGGATTTCGTATTGTGGTTAGTGATGGCTATGTTGGATAATTGGTATGAAATGATAGTGTTTTAAGACTTTGATTTCAGGTTTTGGGTTTTGGAAATTTTAGGCGTTACGCCGTCTGTTTTGATTTTAAACTAAATAACGTCGGGTTTAAGTTCGCTATTTTTTTATTATCCGTTCTAAGTCAGTTTTCCAAAGTTTTTTCAGGACTTGAAGATTTGGGGGTCGGGAGTGTGTGGCTAAAAATTTTAAGAGTTTTGGAGGTGTTTGGCTAGGGAAAAAGTGAAGGTCGGGCTGGGCGCGCAGGCGCTCTGGGGCGCGCAGCAGGCGATCAATCGCGCACCCAGCGGCGATCGATCGCCGATCGCGCCCTCTTGGGCACTGTAGCACCCGAGAGGGTGGCGATCGATCGCCACCAGCACTTAAAAAAAAATTCAAAATTTTTCCTATTTCCAAATTATTTTAGCCCGACATTTTCTGACGTATTTTTGGCACGTTTCCCAACAACTTTTGAGGGTTCAGAAAACCCAAAAAATCGAGTCGAATATTTTATGAAAATTATTTTAAACACCGTTTTAAACATGGGTTGGGTTCGCAAATTGACGCACCGAGCCAGGCCTGGTTCGGGGCCTTACAAGATGGTATCTGAGCAAAAGTGGTCGAGTCTTTCAAAGGATTACCCAACACTGCCAGTCGCCGTGCAACGTGCTTCACTGACTGTAAGTATTTCTTTAACTTTAGTACTTCCTTATCTAAGATTAGATTTTCTAACCTTTTCAGGAATAGACAATGCCTAGAAACCCAAGACAACCAAGACGACCCGGACGACCCCGGAATGAACCATAACCACCTGAGGATCCGAATAAACAACTCAGGGATTTTTTAAATGTGCAGTCGCAATTGTTGGGTATTTTCATGAATCAGGGGCTACCAGGGAATTTGACGGTAGGGTCCGGCTCTGGAGCAGGCTCTAGCGGAGAGAGATTCAGACGGTTAAAGCCTCTGGCATTCGAAGGACGTTTGACCGATCCGATAGCTGCCGAAAGTTGGATATGTACGGTGGAAGATATGTTTACTGTTGCGGAGGTGGAGGAAGAGAACAATTGAAATATGCTACGTTCCACCTATCGAACAATGCTTAAAGCTGGTAGGGGTCAGTAAAGGCTACAACTAATATTCAGAGCATGACTTGGGAAGTATTCAAGGACGTATTTTATGATAAATACTACAATCAGACAGTCCAAGCAGCAAAGAGATTAGAGTTCATAGCATTGAAGCAAACCGGATCTGTGAGAGAATATATTCAACAGTTTGAATCTCTGTCCCGTTTTGCCAGCCATATGGTTAGCAGAGAGAAAGATAAAATCTTTCAGTTTGTGCAGGGTTTGAAGCCGGAGATTGAAATGCTGGTGAAAACTTTCAGAATTGACGGGATATCATTTACACGAGTGGTGGCTAAAGCTGTGGAAGTGGAGGTAGCTGCCGGTAAAATTCTTAAACCAGCTGAAGCCCCAAAAAGGATGTTTAAAGAAATTTCAGCTCCGATTAACAGTGATGGATCTTCTTCTCAGCCTCAAGAAACTAAGAGACCGGGAGATAATTTAAATGACCAAAGAGAAGGAAAAAGGCCACGGGGAAGATATTTGTCATGTCCTAAGTGTTTGAAAGCTCATCCAGGTGAGTGTGGATAGTATGTGGATAAATGTTACAATTGTTTTGAAACTGGCCATCTTTTTCGAGACTGTCCAAAGCCCAAAGTTACGCGGTGTTTCAAGTGCGGCGAGCCCGGACATACGACCAAAGTTTGTCCTACATCAAAGAAAGGTAATATGTTGGGGACTGGAAGTAGGTATGTTAAATTTGTTATGATGAACTTGCAAACGAGAATGTTAGTGAGTGATGTGTTGTAAAGGAACTTAGGAGAATACCCAAGTTGGAAGAACAAACGCGACTATATTAGTTAGTAGATTTCTGAGAGAAAATAGAGTGAAGTTAGATATTATATAAATATTGAGAAAACGGTAGAGAGTTGTTGTTAGAAAGTTTTGACGGTTCAACTCGTATGTAACGAGGCCGAAACCGTTGATGTTGTATATAGCTTCAGCCAGGGCCGTTGGGGTAAATGAGAACTGGAGTGTTATAGAAAAGAGAGTAGAAGTTGTATTAAGTAGTTAATAGCATACAAGTGGAAGAGATATAGGAATTTTGAAAGAGAGGAATGAGAACTCGCACGAAAAACGTTCGAGTGCATTAGGAATATAAAGTTCGAAGCTTCGACTCGTATGTAACGAAGTGAAGCCTAATATTTCGTAAATAGATTAGGCTAAGGTTGGTGGGCTTAAGGGTAAGATGTAAATCAGAACTCGAGTATTATAAAGTAAGGTTAGCTAAAGAGGGGTAGGGCTGTTGGTTACGATGAGAACTTTGGCTGAAGGATTGAAATTAATAAGATGAAAGAGTTTGCTCCACCGTAACAAACTAGGTCAGTGCTTGAGAATGGAAGTTTAAAGATCTACTTAGAGTTAGGAAGCTAAATATAGAATCGGAGTAATGGTACTCTAGACTGTAGTAAGAAAATCACTTAAGTAAGAGATAATAAGCGTAAACGTGGAATGTACGTTAGAATGGTGCAATATAAATAGAAGAGTCGATAGGTTAGACTATGAATTCATCAAGAACTTAGGGTTCTGTGTGTAGCTGAAGAAGCAAGAAGATTTCAAATGTGGAGAAAAGAAAGGTCACACATAGATTTTTCGAACAGACTTAAGAGTAAGGTCAATTCCAGTGGATTATGGAACTTTAATTTGATATTTTGGTGTCGAAATGAAGTGTGTCATTTAGGGTGTCGAGTGTAAAGTCAGGAAAGATTTAGTTTAGACCTAAGGATTTGAGAGTATTTGATGATAATTGGGGTAGATATTGGACAAATTCAGTGTAGGAAATGTAAATTTAAGTATGGAGAACTTGGAGTATGAGCAGAGTGTTAAAATATGAGCAGAGTGTTAAAATAATCAAGGTCATGACAAGGTAAATAAGGGTAAAATATTTTTAATATTTGTATAACATTTTTTTTCATTGAGATAGTTATGTAAGATGGATGGACAAGTAAAGATCTAGATGAATTGAACTCGAGGAAAGGCTAGAGTTGAGAACTCAGTTAGAAGGGTTGAAGATACGAGTGATGAGTATTTAGGCAAGTAAGGATATTGGCATGATACGTTAGAGTGGGAACTAAGTTGGAGAGATTTAGGGGTCTAAGTGATGAGTGCTCCATTTACAGTTAATGGACATAGTTCGGAATTTAAAACTTTGGCGTAAATGGGTAAGTGCTTATGTCAAACTCTATAAACTATGAAGTGTAGAATTAGTAAAGGGAAGTCAAAACTTTGGAGATGTAGGAATTGTCGTTCCTCAATTGGTGAGTACGACCATAGCTTAGTCAAGAGTTTGAGGGGCAATTCAAAAGTTAGGATGGTAACTTAGAGTGAGTAAGTTGAACGATTACTAAGGGACCACAAATTTTGAGAACAAAAATTTTGTAAGGAGGGTGGATTGTAACACCCAAAAATTTGATTAGACTATTAGAAGAGGTTAAGGTTAGTTCTAAGATTTTTCTAGCAAGTTATATTAGTATATAAAGTGGGAAGAGAAAAACAATGCCAATGGTTTGAAAAGTCAAAAGAACATAACAAACAACCAATAGAAATTGTTGTTGAAAGTTCAAATCATATGTGGACCAATAGGAATGAAGAAGAAATTGTGGTTTTAAGGAGGCTCCACTTTGGAAGAAGAAGGGAAGGAAAAGTGGTTTGACAATTCAAACCAAAGGGTTTGAAAAGTCAAATGTATTTATATCAACCAATAGAAAATGAGTTAAAAAAAACAAAATTAAATGAGGGGGAGGTAGGTGGCAGCCACGTTGGGATTAAAGAGAAGAGGGAAGGGTTTAATTTAATATTTTAAAGAAATTTGTGGAGGGTAATTAAAAGTAGAAAAATTTTTAGTTAAAAAAGGTAAAATTGTAAAGTTTAGTCATCTTCTTTCCCCTTGCCCTCCACGATTTTCCTTGGCAGCCATTGAAGCCCCATTTTCTTCTTTTCATCAAGAGATTTCAAGGGATTTAAGGTTAGTTTTGTTGGGGTTTTAAGTTTTATACGTTAAGGGGTTGTTTTTAGATATTTTAGGGTAGTTTTGGTGAAGATTGTGTAGGGTTTGAAAACCATATGATGGAGTCCGAAAATGGAGTTTAAGGGTTGGTTTTCTTTCCAAATTTGATGATTTGGTTGTTGAATGAATTGGTTTAAGTGGTTTATGGAGTTAGATTAAGAATTTGAAATGAGTTTGGAAAAATCAGTTTTGCACAATATATGGCCGATTCTGTTTTCTGGACTTTTGGATTGGCCATTGAATTTATTTGGTTAATTTGAGTGTTTCAATGAATAGTAGACGTGTAGAGGTTTTCGAATTGGGGCTGCACGTCAAAATTCGTTGAAAAAAGAGAAAGTTATGACCGTTTGAAATTGGACGGTAAAATTTTCATGAAAATCGAGTTTTGTGGTTTTAGGTTGAATTGTGATATAGTTTTGGTTAGTTTGGGTTTAAGAATTTCCTTAAAGTTTGTTAGTAATTTACTAAGTTAAGTTTTCGTTAGTTTAGGTGATCGAGCTCGTGAATTATCGGACGAAGTGAATAATTGAAAGTCGAGCAACCAGGTAAGTAGTGGATGCGTGTTTTGTTGCATCCGGGCCTACACCATGGAACGGTAGGAAATTGGTTGTTGTTTGTATGGTTGCTTTGTATTGCATTTTGTTTGTGTGGATGCTTGGTCTTGTATTTTGTTCGGTGATTTCTTTGTCTTGTATTGGTTTGTGTGGCAGGTGAGTTTGAAATGTAAAAAGGGGTAGTGTGAGCTTGAAAGGAAAGGGGAATAGTGAAGTGCCATCCTGGGAGCGAGATTCAGATGGAGAAGCATCTTGGGAGCGACACTCAGATGTGATTGGGTAGTGCCCTCTTGGGAGCAAGACTCGTAGGGTTAGGGCCATCTTGGGAGCGAGACTCAGATGGATACGCATCTTGGGAGTGAGACTCAGATGTGTAATAGGTGATTGGGTTAGGGCCATCTTGGGAGCGAGACTCGGATGGATACCTATCTTGGGAGCGAGACTCAGATGAAAATGTATCTTGGGAGCGAGACTCGGATGCGTGTTAGGGTTGTGTGGGAGTTGTGTGTGTATGTTTATATTTGTTTTCCCTTACTTGCTAAGCGTAAGCTTACGTGTGTGTGCGTGTTCTATGGTGTAGGTAACGACGCGGTTACAGGTGAGCCAAGCGAGTGAGCTTGGGTTTGAGAGCAGTCGGAGATGCACGGGGCGTGCCTGTGCGGGCAGTTGTCGGGGCGTCTCGACCATGGTCTTCGGAGTGTATGTGGGATTTGTATTTTGATAGTTTAGTTTAGATTTCGGTTTGTGGAAATTAAGTATTTTGGGATTGTGTATAATTCTCTAACTATTATAGATATTTGGGGTTTTAATGTTTTGTTGGTGGATTTCGTATTGTGGTTAGTGATGGCTATGTTGGATAATTGGTATGAAATGATAGTGTTTTAAGACTTTGATTTCAGGTTTTGGGTTTTGGAAATTTTAGGCGTTACGCCGTCCGTTTTGATTTTAAACTAAATAACGTCGGGTTTAAGTTCGCTATTTTTTTATTATCCGTTTTAAGTCAGTTTTCCAAAATTTTTACGGGACTTGAAGATTTGGGGGTCGGGAGTGTGTGGTTAAAAATTTTAAGAGTTTTGGAGGTGTTTGGCTCGGGAAAAAGTGAAGGAAAAGTTGTGAAGGTCGGGCTGGGCGCGCAGGTTGGGCACTGGCGCGCGCAGGAGGCGCTGGGCGCGCAGCAGGCGATCAATCACGCACCCAGCGGCGATCGATCGCCGATCGCGCCCTCTTGGGCACTGTAGCACCCGAGAGGGTGGCGATCGATCGCCACCAGCACTTTAAAAAAAAAATTCAAAATTTTTCCTATTTCCAAATTATTTTAGCCCGACATTTTTCGACGTATTTTAAACGTATATTTGGCACGTTTCCCAACAACTTTCGAGGGTTCAGAAAACCCAAAAAATCGAGTCGAATATTTTATGAAAATTATTTTAAACACCGTTTTAAACACGGGTTGGGTTTGCAAAGTGACGCACCGAGCCGGGCCTGGTTCGGGGCGTTACATCACCTCATCATCCTCTTAGTCGACCGGTGTTCGAAGCTCATCAAACTAGAGTTTTGGAGGTCAAATGCACCTCTACTTCTTCATTATCTTCTAAGTGATCGAATACTCGAAAATCACCATATGTAGGCGTAGAGTACGAATACCAATCCATACCGACATCACAAGTTGTTGTCTCGTATAAATCAACCGATCTACTTGAATCAGAATCCATCAACATCGCTAATACAGAGAAAATTTGCCGGAGCAAGAAAATAGTCAAGAGATTTTAGAGTTTTCGTGAGCTGGAGGTGAGATTAGAAGGCTGTCTCTTTATATAGTTTTTGAGATCGTCCCCCCGTTCTCGCTGATCAGCCCCCATGTTCTAGTCCAATTATTGGATAATAATTAAGATCGGCCCCCATTCTCGCTTATCAGCCCCCCGCTCTAGTCCAATTATTAGACAATAATTAAGATCGACCCCCTGTTCTCCAGTCCAATAATTGAGAACAAGAACTTGCTCTCCTGAGTCGGCCCCTTGTTATTAAAGGCTCTTGAAAACAAGGGGCTAGCTCGGGAGAACGGCCCCTCATTCCAATTCCACGTGCACCACACGAGGAACGGGGGGCCTCCACCCCCTACAACGACTCTCCGATAAAATGGGAGGTCGTTGTTTTTATATCAGTATGGTGCACGTGGAACGGACTCCCCCCCGACAAAACGAGGGACCGTTCGTTTTTTATTGGCCCCCGTTCTAGGCAAAAAAATGTAGAGCGGGGGCGATCGGTGGGCCGCGATGGGTTAAATTGTTAGGTTTATGATAGTTGAATGTTGAAATTGTTAGGGTTATTAATCTAAAGGTGTTTAAAAAAAAATCATAATTTAGGGGTTAAAATAATTTTTACCCTATAGATTATAAACAAGCTCTGTTTTCATTGACCATGACTTCGATTTAGAATGTTGGAAGTCGAAATTAACCTAACATTTTTTTTATAAGTAAAGAAATGAAAATTTCTACGGGAAAGTAAGGGATAGGAATTGGGTTTGCTGCAGCCTGAGTCCGTTCTCTAACGAATGTAAATGAAAGTAAACGAAGAATGAAATGAATGAAATCGAAAATGAAACTTAAGGAATTGATGAGAACGGGCGAGGGTAACATGCACATATGTATGTATACACGCACGACACAGGTCGTGGCGGCACCGACTACTTCCCCAAGCGATGTGGGATTGAAACATATGTAAAGAGACCCTCCCAAGATAGCAAGACGCGTATTGGAGCACAATTGACAACGGATGCAACACCCGACAACTTCAACCAGGTGACTTCCTAACTGTATTAACGGTCATAATGTTCAATCTTCACGGTTTAGAGTTTATACCAAGAATAATTAATTTCATATGGATTTAAACTAGGTTGGGTGGCAAAGTTGTAATAATGGAGGGTGATGACCAGTATATAAAGAAAAAGGAAATGTTTTAAACCTCATTTAAACCACTGTAGCTGACACCTTCCTTTTCGGCGATTTCTTCTCTCCCGAGCTCTTGCTCTCTACTTTCAGCATACTCTCTTCGACGATTGGTTTTCTCTGCCACTACTCGACTACTCTGTGCCCGAGGTATGCAATAGACACGTAGTTATCTGTTAGTTTGTTAGCCCTGTTTTCTACTCGGCATTGGAATTTTGGATTTTCCAATGGCCGACTAATAATAAGAACATTTGAAATCTGAGATTTGCAATGCTTTTATCAATCGATTCTGGACATTTAAAACAACCACCCCTGAGTTATCGGTAATCGAATCTGTCTGTTTTGGTTTTGGGATTTCAGACTACATTGAGTATTAAACTAAGAATTCAGGAATGACTCTTAGCTATTGACCCTAGGATGACTACGAGTAGAACTTTTAGGGATGTTTGTTTAACTACTGTAATGTAAATGTTTTAGGTAAAGAAGCCTAAGGAAAAGGAGATCTCATTGCTAAGGACACCAGGGTAAGTCCAATAGGGCCCTACATCACAAGGATGCTAGATAGTAACTGAAGTGACGATTAGAGGTTATTATGCTACAGTCTAGTACTTATGTTGACATTTAGATTAATGGTAAGTTTTCATACTTGATGAATGTTCTGTTCTGTAGTCTGAATGAGTTAAGAATTCCCATGTTCATGCATTATCAATGTTTTATGCACATGAAAATGTTTTAAAGTATGTTTTCTCATGAACAAGATAAGATGATAAAATCCTGCAACGTGGTTGAGTGAGGGTTGGGGGCGGTTCGGCGTATGTCACAGTCCAAATATGAATACGACCCGCAGTAGGGACCATGATCAAACTCACTGTCGAACCCCCTTTACCGGCACAAATTCTCTCTCATTCCACACAACTTAATTGATGATTATGAACAATGATTATGAACAACGATTATGAACAATGATTATGAACAATGATTATGACAATGATTACGAATGATAAATATGTTACATAATTATGGATGATGATTATGAACAAGAAAAGACTTATGACTATGTATTTCTCTGAATTATGCATTCATGCATTCATGTTATCGTTGCATTCCTTACTAAGCATTAGGCTTATAGTTGAACCTTATGATGTAGGTGAAGAGTTAATAGGTGAGGATTCCCAAATCCAAGAGAACGTTTAAAGCTGGTTGCTGAGGATGCTCAGTGTGACATTGCAAGGTTGGATAGGCGATTATAGCTCTCTGGTTATGCTCATAGTAAGTCAGAAAAGTTTATGATGAACAGATGACTAAGTAGAACAGAATTTCTTATAACAATAAGATTCAGATTTGAATGGTTTGTCTCTTTAGAGTCTGAATACGATTTTAAGGATTATTGAATGGTTGTTTTGCTTAAGCTTCCGCTATGCGTATTTTGGATGAGTTTAGGGAGCATTACTCATGAGGGTTTATTTAGTTACAGATGTTAAGATTGGGTGATTTGTGGTCTGTTCATTGGATGAGGTTGTTTGTGATATGGTGTTGTACCGCTGTGTGATAGAAGCTGGATAAGACAATCATCCGGCGACGTCATCGTGGCAGATGAAGAGTGCTTAAGCCATCGGATGATGGAAGTGCTGATTTTGTCGTCTAGCGATCGTAGATTAAGTGTTTGAGCCATCGGATGATGGAAGTGCTACTTTTGGTCGTCTATGATCGTCGATGTAGATGTCTAAGCATCGGATGAATGGAAGTGCTATTTGTCTCTAGTGATCGTCATATGAAGAGCGTTTAAGCATCGTAAGATGTAAGTATGTAGTTTGTCGTCTAGTGTACCGATGATGTAGGTTCCTTGTCGTTTAGTGGACCTGTCCTTTTTTAAGTGACAACGTGAGGATCACATGTCCATCGATGATGTCCCTTATTTCACTGGATGATGTAAAGGTCTCTCTACCGATGATATAACATGGTTTTTGTCGTCTAGTGACCGTAGTGTTGTTTTATTCCTCAATGGGCAGTGCAGCCTAAGGGTTTAATTTCCCTTCAACCAGCCGAATACACATTGCCTGCCCGCACAGCATATACGTTAAAGTTGGTCCTTTACCGAATGATGCCTAGTGAATTATGGACGACATTGGTTGATTAGTTATGTTTTTTTAAAAAAATATCTACGAAAATGAGTAAGTGTGAGGTATAAGAATTAAATAATTAAGAAAGATATGGTTTATGCGACTATCCCCCCTGGGGTCGTTACAATTATGGATCAGGCAAAAACCGGGTTCTACAACCGATTCTGCAGATGCCCTTCCAGCACTGACTGTCACCTTCGCACTCCACAACTGTAAGTGTTTACGATTCAGAAATGTCTCCGTAAGTTTTAAATGTTTTTTTTTTGAACATTGTTTAGGATCCCAAGATGTGAGAGGTCAGCAGAGAGATGATATGTGGATAGTCACACTATTGCTCAGCTAACTGATTAGTAATCGCCATCCCGCCAATTGGAGCATGCTCATACCGGCCAGGGAAGAGACAAGGTAATTCAAGTACTAATATTGCCGAGAACATGGTAGAGGTGGCGTTTTCACCGACTCTCGACTCCCGATTTTCATTAGTCCAAGTTGCAAAATCCATTTATCTGAGGAATGAGGTCGAAAGATGAGGACATTTCAAGTAGTCAAAGGGTGGAAGAGGGAGATAAAGCACATGTCTGTCTATCACTTGGAACTGGATGCGAGGCATTGGTGGGACTCGATCAGAGCACGACGGACTCAGGAGCTAGACCTGGGAAGGTCAGACGGCCTTCTTTAACAAGTATTTTATCGAACTGTTCGGGCCAATAAGAAAAGGAGTTTTATGATCTACGACATACTGGTTTGGTAACCAGATTACATAGTAGGTTTGATGTCGTGTCTCGGTTTGGCATCCCCTCTGTTGTGATGAGGGAGGATAAGATCTAATCAATTTGTTCCAAGGACTGAAGCCAAGCTTGTAATATGAAAGTGAAAACTGCTGTTCTACAATGTGCCGTATACCGGGTCACAAAGCTAAGGCCTTGTAAATGGAGGAGGCCGTATAACGTGTAATGGCGCGTGATCATCCAAAGAATACTACAGGATGTCCAACAGCCACCTACGACCGTAACAAGGGCTGGCACAAAGTAGACCAGGTGACCACAAGCAGCAGAAAGTTTGTTAAGAGTGCATACACCAGAATATGACCAAGTAAAGAAAGAGGCCTCTGGCGCCCTTATGCCCCACCTGTCAGAATAATCACCCCCCTTTGAATGCAAGTTGCGTCGGCCGCTGTTTCAGATGTGATAAGTTTGCCATATAGTCAAGACTGCCCACAGGCCGCCAGACCGGACCATGCAAGTGTAGCACCTAGAGTCCTATGCAATGATGGAGATGAGGAAGCGCGTTGCAACAACGAGTCATAATAGGTACCATTATGATCTGTGGTTTTGCTGCTTACACACTTATAGATACGGGATCCAACTCACTTCGTTTATATCAACCTTGTGTTGTATGTAATCACAACTTAGAACTTTTACCAGCCGAAAGGCGCATCATAATGTTTAATTACCTCAGGGGAAGTGCCTACATTCAGAACATAGATTGGTAAAGTGATGTTGTATCCTTAGGGAGTCGAAACTATATGTAGAACTGATTGTAATTGACATGAAGGGTATGAATTGATATTAAGGAATGGATTGGTTTTATTTAGGCATTACTCCACAATAAGGTTGTAGATCTGTGATGTTGATTTTTGACCCCCAAGTGGTGTCATTATCCTTCCATCTATTCCTAAGATAAGCAAAATACCGATTAATATCCTTTTTTTTTTTTTTTTTT
>CM039502.1:26210995-26358016 GCA_022432975.1 Begonia masoniana
ATGGTCAAGTCGTTTGGGAGAATGAAGTCATCAAAAAATTCCAACTGAAACTTTAAATGCTCATCGGTAACGATTCCAAACTCAAAATTCGATGTGGTTGTCAAAGATCACTTAAAACAATGGCCATATGTGGTTGTCAAAGCTTTACTAGAAAATCACGACCACCACTTTAATCGCAGATTCCCAACCATTTTGTTCTGATCTTCTGTCTTTTGTCTTGCAATGAAAAAATTGTCGTTGTCAAAAAAGTTGTTGTCACTGGGCGCGGTCCGGTTCAATATAGTTCCACTCTAGAACCAAAATGGATCCATAACTCATGATTCCATGGACCCAGAATTGGAACTGGAACCAAAACCGTGGGTATAGGAATCGGAACCGTAGTTTCTTGAACTAAACTGGGACGAAACCTTGTTTCATGGTTCAGTCCTGGTTCGATTCCAAAATGTTTTTAAATTGTTTATATTTTGTGTTATTTTTAGGTCAGGTCTTCAGAATTTGGGTATGGTTTTGGGTCAGTTTTCGAGCCTGGGCTGATTTTTTAGGATATTTGGATTGGATTTTAACCGGTTTTTGGTCGAATATTTGACCCATGATTCGGCTTGATATTCATGGTTCTATAGAACCTAGACCAAAATTGGGATCAAATCGCACAGTTCTTAAAAATGTGGAACCAGAACCGGGACCGTGTGACGCACAAACGACCTGAAAGAGAGGATGTTACAATGCACAAAACATAACTAAACTCAAAAACTTGGTTCACCCGATAAAGACAGAAAACCAGCAGCGAAATGAACGTGTAAATGGAAGCCAAATGAGATGCAATTTGAAGTGAGTATTAATGGATATGTGAAGTATTAATTCCTGAAATGACAGATGAAATGGTGAGCGGATGAAAAGTTATGCTGACAAACCCGAGGCTAACCGATAAGCAATGTTTTGTAAGCTATCAGTGAATGTTCTTTCCTAAGAAAGAACAACAGCTTTTGGAAACCAGTTTTAGCACATTTCTCTAGGAATTTCCACTCTAGAAAGAATGGAAGAAAGGATGGAACTAAGAACTCAACAAGTAACCTTGAACTTGTGAGCAATGGAGGCACACTCTTTATGCTTTTAATGTACCGTAGCTTACCTTTTGGTGACCGAAACCAAATTGGTTTGGAAGGAAAATAGACTTGTATTAATTTGGCCAAAAGTTGCTACAATCACTAATAACCATGCTTATATAATACCTAGGGCGGCTAGGGTTTGCTGAATGTAAAAAAGGAAGGAGTTAGCCATTGATTGCTTCTTCATTGCTAGGCCAAGATGGAAGCCGTGCGCGCTCCATCGCTCGGTTGTGATGTTGTCCGTGCAACCATGATCAAGTGACCCTTTAAGCCATATCAGCAATCTGGTGCACGCCTCCTTGAGCCCTTCACCTTGCCAACTCATCACTCCATGCTGCTGGACTCTTCTTGGGTGCACTAACAATCTTCTAAGGCGCCAATCTTCTAGGCAGGTGACTGCTCCTCCATGCAAACTCAACTCCTTTGATGCAAACCCGAGTTTTAACTACCATCTAGCCTAGCATACATCTATTTCTAACACTAATTCATGCATGCAAATAATAATAAAGGCTAATGTTTGCCTAAAAATACAAAAAGACTAATGTTTGCCAACAAAATACAAGAAAGTTAGTTACACGGTCTTATTTTCGGGAAGACAAATTCCCTCTTGAACTTGAGTCGTTTCCAACTGTGCATCCCAAGTCAGAATGTGTAGAGGTTGAGTCATGTCCTCTGAGTTAGGCTCTCACTCTAAATCATCAAACAAATCGTCACCTGCAAAAGAAGTAAACTCGTGAGTAAAAAGATTAAGTAAAGTATTGGCCTTTAAGGCATGTCATTCCCTCTGGTGATTGAGGATTTGATCTCAAATTCATTGATTCGGCCTCCTAATCATCAAGTTTATCAATAGTGTACGGTCACGGATCCTGGACATTAAATGTGGCTGACACTCCATAATCTCCTGGCAGTTTTAACTTATAGGCATTGTTGTTAATACGTTCTAACACCTTAAAAGGGCCATCGGCTCTAGGAAGTAGCTTAGATCGCCTCTTAGTAGGAAAATGTTCCTTCCGCAAGTGTAACCAAACCAAATCTCCTTCATTAAATATGACCTTCTAACTACCTTCGTTGGCTTGTCTGGCATATCTTTCATTACTCTTTTTTATAGCCTTGCGCATTGTTTCGTGTAACCTCTTAATTTAGGCCGCTTTGTCTGCTCCCAACGGGTTTGCTAGCTCCTTATTAGGAATAGGCACAAGGTCTAGCGGAGTAAAGGGGTTGTATCCGTAAACCACCTCAAAGGGTGTTTGCCGAGCTGTGGAATGAACACTCCGGTTGTAGCAGAATTTTAATTGTGGTAGTAATATATCCCAATCGGGCAATTTATTTTCCACAACGCTACATAGAAGAGTACCCAAGGTCCGATTAACCACTTCTATTTGTCCGTCTGATTGAGGATGGAAAGACATACTATAACAAAGCTTAGTTCTTAACCTCTTCCACAATGTCGTCTAAAAAATGCTTAAGAACTTAGTGTCTCTATCTGATAATATGGAATGTGGTATTCCATACAATCGAACAATCTCCTTCAAGAATAGATAGGCGACCAAGGCATAGTTATCAGTTTTGGCGCATGCGATAAAGTTCGTCATCTTAGAAAAATGATCCACTACTACAGTGATGGAGTCCTTACTCCTATCAGTTTGTGGTAAGCCCAGAACAAAAGTCATGCTGACCTCCCAAGGGTGAGTAGGTACAGGCAAGGGTAAATACAATCCTTGAGAAATGACTCTACTCTTGGCCTTTTTACACACCACACACTGTTCTATTAGGCGGTTTACATCTCGCATCATATGGGGCCAGTAGAAATGCTCCTTGAGCATGTCTAGGGTCTTATTCTCCCTGAAATGGCCAGCTAAGCCCCGGCTATGAGCTTCCTTAACGAGGCACTGTCTCAAGCTTCCATTGGAAATACACAACTTCCCCCCTTTTATTAGAAAGTCATCCATAATGTAATATCCTCCTTCAGCCTTATCTAGACATTTAGTGTAGCATGGTCTAAAGTCTTCATCTGATTCATTACTATCCAAAGAACCTAGTTCCTAGTTCGGTTAGAAGGATGTGTTTTCTAGACAGTGCATCAGCGACTACATTGTTTTCTCCCTAACATATTTGAAGGTATAAGGAAATTTTTCCAGGAATTCGACCCATGTCGCATGTCTCTTGTTTAATTTATGCTGACTCTTGATATGCTTCAAAGCTTGATGATCAGTATGTATAATAAAGTCCTTAGACAATTGATAGTGTTCCTAATGCTCTAGGGTTTGTATGACGGCATAGAATTCTTTGTCATACGTGGAATAGTTTAGGTCAGCTCCTTTGAGCTTCTCACTAAAATATGCAAGCGGTCTTCCTTCTTGCATAAGAACTGGCCCGATGCCAACTCCCGACGCATCACTCTCGACCTCGAAAACCTTGTTGAAGTCAGGAAGTGCTAAAAAAGGCGAGTTGCATAATTTTTTCTTTATCAACTGAAAACTCTACTGACAAACTAGGGTCCAATGAAATTCTTGACCCTTTTTGGTGCAATCTGTGAGGGGTGCAACAATGGTACTGAATCTCTTAATGAACCATCTATAAAATGAGGTGAGTCCGTGGAAGCTACGTGCGTCTGTTGCTCCTTCAAGGGTAGGCCAGTCCTTTATGGCCTTGATCTTTTCTTCGCCACCTTCCATTCCATTCTTGGAAATAATAAATCCTAGGAAGTACACTTTTTCTTGGGTAAAAGAACATTTTTTAAGGTTATTGAACAACATGGCATTCCTAAGAGTTTGAAATAGGATGCTAAGGTGGTTTAGGTGTTGAGGAAGGTCTAAACTGTACAACCAATATGTCATCAAAGTAGACGACAATGAATTTTCCTATGAATTCCTTGAGCACATGGTGCATTAGACGCATGAAGGTACTTTGGGCATTTGAAAGCCCAAATGGCATCACCATCCATCCGAATAGCCCATATTTTGTCTTGAAGGCCGTCTTCCATTCGTCACCTTCTTTCATCCTAATTTGATGGTAACCACTCTTGAGGTCCACCTTTGAAAATGCCGTAGCTCCACTGAGCTCATCTGATAGATCCTCTAGTCGGGAGATGGGAAATCTATACTTAACTGTGATTTGGTTAATAGCTCGGCTGTCCACACACATCCTCAAGGTTCCATCTTTCTTTGGGACTAATAAAGTTGGAACAGCATAAGGGCTCATGGACTCTCTAATATATCATTTCTCTAGTAATTCGTGCACTTGATTTTGCAATTTCTTTGTTTCTTCAGGGTTCATCCTATATGCTGGTCGGTTTGGTAGCATGAATCCCGATTGTAAGTCTATTTGGTGTTCTATACCACGTAAAAGTGGTAATCCTTGTGGCAACTCTTCGGAAAAAACATCTTGATATAATTTGAGTAGGTTCTTAACAGGGAGGGGTATATCTCAAAGTTCCATAATTCTATCTATAAACATTATCAAGATAAAGGGTTCTCCCCTTTGCACAGATGGTCTTAATGCTTTCTTGGTCAAGAGAAGACTTTCATTGTTCTTTTCTTTCTTTCTAGCATCATCATCTTTAGCTATTTGTACGGGTGTCATGGGCGCTAACTTGATTGTTTTACCCCTGAACATCAAGGAGTAGTAATTTAGGAATCCATCATGGGTTACCTTTCTATCATATTGTCATGGACGTCCTAAAAGCAGGTGGCTCGTGTTCATTGGCACTACATCACAAAGGACATAATCTTTATACTTGCCTATAGTGAAATCAATAGCAACTTGCTTTGTGACCTTTATGTCATCTTTATCGTCTAACTATTTTAACTTGTAAGGTTTGGGATGTGTGCTAGTCTTCAACCCTAATTTATCTACCATCTCTTGGGAAGCTACGTTAGCACAACTTCCTCCATCAATAATCAATGAACACACTTTGTCTTTGACTGCACAATGACTGTGGAATATGTTTTCACGTTGAAAGTCTTCCTCTGTGTTCTTCGAAATAAGGACTCGGCGAATGACTATTAGTAGAGATCCTTCTTGGGCATAAAAGACTTAATCCTCGGTTTCACTTTCCTCTACAACTACTTCTTCTTCTCCTTGTTCGTCCTCTCTTTCCCATTCTCCAGTAGTCTCCTGAACTACCATCACACGTTGGTTTGGGCACTCGTTAGAATAATGACCCTTACCTAAAAACTTGTACCATTGGATTCACGTGTTTTAGGTCTGTTGACACCTTCTCTGACAGGTTTACTACTTGATCCTTTAAAAGGCCAGTTATGTGTAAATGGCTTCTTTTCATCAATACGAGTAGTAGTCTTATTGGTCTATGAGGGTTTTGGGGTAAACTTGGAGGCATAGTTGGTTGTTCTCTTCCTCTTAAGTTATCTATCAACCTTTAAAGCCAATTGTACAACCATGTTCATAGTCTCTGGTGGTTGTAGCTCCATGGTGTCCCCAACATCTCAGTTTAATCCTCTTATAAACCTAGCTATGACTTGTTCCTCTGTTTCGTCCAATCCTCCACGAATCCTGAGTGTCTCAAATTCGGTGAGGTACTCCTCAACTGATTTACTATTTTGTCTAAGGTTTTATATTTGCAGGAATAATTCCTATTTGTAATGACTAGGCACAAACCTCCTCGTCATGAGAGCCTTTATCTCTCTCCACGTGGTGATAAGCTCATCTCCAGTCCGTAACCTTTGGGTCTTCAGGTTAGCCCACCAAAGTGCAGTATAGCCCAAAAGTTCGACAGAGACTAATTGGATCTTAACTCTATCGGAGTATTCATAATAGTCGAATACCTTCTCGAATTTGTCTAACTAATCTATGAATGTATCTCCATCACAGGTCCCACTGAACGGGGGAATAGACAACCTAACGTTACTACAGTTATCATTATCTTTTTGTCGGTTGGGGCGAAAATTTTCATCTTCATCTAAAGTCCATTATCATCATAAGAGTAATCAAAGCGTTGGTGTCTCCTCCTAGGGTTTTCATTCCAATCATCAACATTTAAAGGCTCTCGGCTTTTAAACCATCTACTTGGGTTCTCGGTACCCCTCCTATGCATTGTCTCTTGAGAAGGTTCCCTACGGATGTTTTGTCTCATCTCACTTATAGCATTTTCAAATCTTAGGCTCATGTCATAGAGTTGTTTTCCTAAGTCATTAACCAATCCATTTAAACCAAGAATTTACCCTCGCATGCTAGACTCTCCCTCTTGATGGGTGTGAGTTTTGATTTGGGGAATTTCTTCGCTCCAGTTCGGTTCTTGGGTTGATTAATGGTTTAAATCTTGGTTTTGTTCTCGAATTATCTCACTTCTTGTCTTCATTTCTTTATCTTAAATTTTAGGAAAGAAGTTAATAGAATGTGTTTCTAAGTTTAGGATTTTGGGAATATCTTAATGAGCAAACTAATTGCAACAAAAATTAATGATCAAACTGAAACTAACGTTGTCAAATTCAATTAAAACAGCTTACTAAAATAAAAGAGAACAGCACTAACAACATTAGAAAAACCCGAAGCTTGTTAACAAGGAAAACACCACAATAACCGGATTTCAACTTATGTTTTGCAAAATTAAGATAACAAACATCAAATGTTATAGTATGCTGGATTTGTGGTCTTCAAGAGCTAGATAAACGATATGAGAACAAGCTGTAACAAGAAAGAATATCAATGCAAAAAAAAAAAAAAAAAAACTCAAACATAACAGTTTTTATGCATCGATTAATGGTGGTAAACCAGCAGATTGAGCAACCAAAATAACAAATAAACACTAAGGTTAGCAAGAATAAATGAACTATATGAGGCTGGTTGTTTTATCCTCAACCGGGTATATATCAGCAAAATGGATGTTAGCGATAAAAAAATTAACACGCCTTATAATGAAGATGCAGCCACCAAAACTCGATGGAATAATTGATCAAACATGCTCAAAGACACACAGGGAAAGCAACCTAGGCTCTGATACCAACTGACACACAAACGACCTGAAAGAGAGGATGTTACAATGCACAAAACAGAACTAAACTTAAAAACTTGGTTCACCCGATAAAGATAGAAAACCAGCAGCAAAATGAACGTGTAAATGGAAACCAAATGAGATGAAATTTGACGTGAGTATTAACGGATATGTGAAGTAATAATCCCTGAAATGACAGATGAAATGGTGAAGCGGATGAGAAGTTATGCTAACAAACCCGAGGCTGACCGATGAGCAATGTTTTGTAAGCTCTTGGTGAATGTTCTTTCCTAAGCAAGAACAACAGCTTTTGGGAACCAGTTTTACCACCTTTCTCTGTGGATTTCCACTCTAGAAAGAATGGAGGAAAAGATGGAACTAATAGCTCAACAAGTAACCTTGAACTTTTGAGCAATGGAGGCACACTCCTCACGGTTTCAATGCACCGTGGCTTACCTTTCGGTAACTGAAACCAAATTGGTTTGGAAGGAAAATATACTTGTATTAATTTGGCCAAAAGTTGCTACAATCACTAACAACCATGCTTATATAATACCTAGGGCGGCTGGGGTTTGTTGAATGAAGAAAAGGAAGGAGTTAGCCATTGATTGCTTCTCCATTGTGCAGCCAAGATGGAAGCCGTGCACACTCCATCGCTCGGTTGTGATGTTGTCCATGCAACCATGATCAAGTGCCCCTCTAAGCCACATTAGCAACCTGGTGCGTGCCTCCTTGAGCCATTCATCTTGCCAACTCATCACTCCATGCTGATGGACTCTTCTTGGGCGCAATAACAATCTTCTAAGGCGCCAATCTTCTATGCAGGTGACTGCTCCTCCATGTAAACTTAACTCCTTTGATGCAAACACGAGTTTTAACCATCATCTAGCCTAGTATACATCTATTCCTAACAACTAATGCATGCATGTAAATAATAATAAAGGTTAATGTTTGCCCAACAATACAAAAAAGTTAATGTTTACCAATAAAATACAAGAAAGTTGGTTACACGGTCTTGTTTCCGAGAAGACAAATTCCCTCTTGAAGTTGAGTCGTTTCCAACTATGCATCCCAAGTCAATATGTGTAGAGGTTGAGCAATGTACTCTAAGTTAGGCTCCCACTCTAAATCATCAAACAAATTGTCCCCGCAAAAAAAGTAAACTTGTGAATAAAAAGATTAAGTAAAGCACGAGCTTTTAATTGCGATCAAGTGATTGGCCTTTGAGGCATGTCCCGTGGGAGGTTAAAACTGCGATTTGGTCTAATTTTTCCCACGGCTAGAGTTGGAGGTGCTGACGTAGCAATGGCGTCAAGATGACGCGGCATTCACCTACTGTTATGGTGTAGACTTTGTTGACGTGACACTACTTGATGAGGGAAGTGTATTTGACTTTGAGTCTGTGTTTGAATTTATGATGAAGAATTCATTTTGAATTTATGTATTATGATCGTTGACATTGACTACGTATTTGACTTTTACTAGAAACTTCAACACCGAACCAGATTTGGACAGGTTACATATGTCAAAAAAGTTAAAAGAGCCTACCTGTTTGAATTGTTTCAACGTCTAAATGCACTAGTGGCATCCATCAATTGAAATTTCAACATGATCATTTGGCACGTATATCGAGGTGATGTCAAAAACTTTAATTTTGATTGTGTAAGTTAAAAACTTTTAAATTGAGTCAATAGGTATTGGATGTTAGATAAATTCTAAATTTCTAATAACTATGGAGTTTCGAAAGTAGAATGTATATGATTGAAATTTTTGAGTATTGAGGTTAATGCACATAGACCTATGTGAAATTCATAGTCATTTGTCATTTTCTTCGTATTTAGATTCTTAATCCCAATTTAGGACCATCCAGTATCCCAAGTGTTTTGAAATGAAAATTTGTTACGTCGAATTTGTTTTAGGTTCTGACGATTTTAAGGATTTGATGTATGTCCCAGATAGAGCATTTCGGTTATTCGGTAAGGCTTTCATCGCCATTGATGTGGGGTTTTCTTCACTATATAGCATTGCATTATATTTTTCAAAACCCTTATTTTGTGAGCTACATACAAAAATCAAAATGTCTTGTTTAACAACACGTCACTTTTTGTGCTTTATAATAGTTTTACACGTTTATTTAAGCATGTGTGGTATTTCATTTTCTTGATATTATATATATGTCAATGGACTTTCCATTATATTTGGGCAATGTTGGGCCCTTTTGTTTAGTGAACCTACTATTGTTTTGGATTGTGTTGTGAGCAAACAACCAAAGCAACCAGATGATACTCCTTTGCACCTTCTTCTGCGTTAGAGTGTTTTCTTTGTACACAAGATGTTAGATTGAGACAGTGAGGATGTGTCATTGGGTTTGAATCTTTAAACTTGCTGAGGTTTTTTGTTGTTACGTTCGATACACGATTGACTAGTCTTCGGACAGTCCTTCTTCCCCTCTTATGTGGTGGACAAGATCTACAGATCGTCTTTCTTACGCGCCTTGTGGGCGACCAACATGCAAAGGTCCAAGAGTGACCTTATTTTACTGGGTTTGTTTTTATACATAAATATTTTTGTACGTAGCAATGTTTTCGACCTTACCTCACCGATGGCTTGTGAGGCCTATTTTAATATGGTAAAAAGAAATTTGATGATTGTACCTTATTAATCCATGCACTGTATTTTCGTACTGACTCATTATTTTTAAAATAAAATGATACAAATAGATTTTTTTTTTTTCATGCATGAGAGTATAGTATAAAATTTCATGTTGAGTTAGTCACTCATACCAAAAAACTCCCATTTTTCCCCGGTGAACCCCACAGAGACCATGTGTAGCTAATTGTTGTGAAGCTTCCCCTTTGTTTCTCTTTTCTTTTCCCTTGAGTGTTTGTTTACTTCTAGTTGTTGTGAGAACCCTTTTGTTTAATTTATCATATTTTGGGTTTGTATAATTAGTAGGTGTTTGATACTTAATTTTCTGCACAACATTCTTTTGGATTAGTGGTTGCACTATTTTATAATTTTGTGATCACTACGTGGACTTTACCCTATTATGTGTGGGTTGCTGCTTTATTTTTTGTAGATTTCCACTACAAATTGAGCCTTGGTTTTGTTTTCTGTTTAATTCTTGAGTCTCGGCCTCTTCTTGTTGCTCGGTGTGTGCCATATTTATATATCGTTATTTAAATGGCTCGTTTAACCCTAAATTTTTACGTTGTTGTAGCTGCGTCCACTTACAGGCGCAATTGCACTACCAAAAGTTTCGACCAGTGAAACTGTGGTCAAAGTGAATGCAGTAGCATTGAACCTCGAATTTCAATAATTTGTTCATTCGTTGTAATAGCGTCTGCTAAAAATGAAGTAGAATTGAGCTACTGTCTTCGATGCTCCTTTAGCAAGCACATTTGCACCCAATAGGAGTAGAATAGTGCTCAGCTACTATTTTGAGCTAATTTTTGTTTTCTTGAGCATTGATCGCTCCTTCAACCATGCGGCGTTGGATTTCATCAATTGCAAGGTTTTGTCATTTTTAATTACGTTTTAATTCTGATCCATTCATAGTATTTGTTATTTTGAAACTACACCAAAAAAACCACTCATAATGGCATTGGAAACTCTCAAACTCTCAAAACTCAGAGTTTGAATTACTCATTATATCGGTATAAAACCGACTCATCACCGAACCAAAGTGGACTGATTTGAATCAAAGCAGACAGCAGTGGATCAATTCGAACCAAACCCAACTAGATCGGAAGATTATTTTATAAGTTTCTTAAAGTTTTACATACCTACTGATGATGGGCTTAAGATACGTTTGAGGTTCATGTATTTGGAATTTCTAGACTTGCATTTTGACAGTTTAGATTGATTTCCACTATAAATTATTAAATTTTGTCAAGGGTCGAACTGTTTGAGGGTTAGATCGTTCATAGTTTTCATTTAGGCCCTTTTTGGGTGATCACAAATGTGGCGCTGACTATTGAAGGTGAGATGTTTTTTGGTGCAGACACTATTACAACGAATGAACAATGCCAAAAAATGTATCGAACCTTATTACCCAACATCCGTCAACCAACTGAGCATAATGGTGACCTTTTTTCGTTGAAATTTTATTCTGATTATGTAAAATGAAAATCAAGTTGAGTTTTAAAACTTTATTTGATGTATTTAAAAGAAATTTTTTTCCTGAGCCAATATAAGTTTGACATTAAATAATTCTTGAATTTGCAACATTTGGAGAGTTTCTAAAGTTGGATGTATAATAGAAAATTTCTAAGCTTTGTCATTGAGGCGCATATGCCTAGGCAAAGTTCGTGTCGTGTTTTTCCAGTTTGGGTTTATATTCTCAATATAGGATCCAACCATTATCCCTAAGATTTTGGAAAGGATTCTGATGTCGTAAAAATTTTGAATAAAAAATAGATAATCTAGTAATAGATCACATATGATAAAATACAATAGACGATATATCTAGTTGTAAGTTTAGATGAGTTTTTGTACTATGAGTCGATCTATGATCATATTGTTCTCAACAGCAAGAAGGTTTGTTATCGTTGAGGTAAGAGTTTCTTTTTACTATATTCACATTTGTATCCTTGTTTTCAAATTCTTTATTTTACGATAGATAACACAAAACTTTGACATGTCTTGTTTAACAGTATGTCAGTTTTTATATTACATGTATGTTAATTTATTTTTAGCATTCATGGTATTTCACTTAATATCTCAAATGGAGATTCTGACTACATTAGTCTCGTGATTTGAGGCATTTGTTTAATACACGTTTTCTAATCTAATGCGACAATGTGTTTGTTTGTTAGTTGTTACACACAATATTGTACCAGTGCAACTTTTAATATCGCTAGTTTAAAATCCCTAAACCTAGAAGGGTGTTTCGCTTACATCTTGACTGCTTTCTAGAGAATCACTCTTCTTTCTTGTGCGTCTTCTAGCATCGTTGTGCAAAAATTCATGAATTGACCTTATTTTCACTGCGGCTATTTTTTAAGAAAATTGATGGTGACACTATTTTATATATAGCTAAGAAATAGTTTGTAGCACTGTTTTTAAAACTCGCCCACTGATTGCTAGTAGAGCCTGTTTACAAAATTGTTAATGATTTTGAATATAAGTTCATGCATTGTTCTTCATCAACTCATGTTTTAACTTAAAAATTATAAAAAATAAGTTTTATCATGCATTAGATATAGTGGTAGGACCTCTATTGAGTTTAATTACTAATTGGAAAAAGATTATCCATCTTTTCCATGAGAGAACCATGGTGGCTAGGACCTAAAGTAGCTACATCGTGGAGTTTCCCTTTCATTTTCCTCTTTTTCCTTTGAGTGTTTTATTACTTTTGTTTTGGTGAGGACTATTCATTTCTTTCCTTCTCGGTCTGTATTATTATATTTTGTGTTCGATATTTTATTACACTATCTAATAACATGGTGATCATTATGTGAACTTTAGACTATCTATATGACTTTAAATTTATATTTAAGTCTTCTGTTGCAACTCATGGACCATGTTTTTGATAGGACGATTGGATCCATTATGAGGATCAGATCGTTCGACTAGCGGTTTCTATTTTGACATGCCTCCGGGACGTTACATATTATCACATACACATCTTGTTTGGTATTTTCTATTATATTTATGGAGCTTACAGAGATAATGTATCATACATTGTAAGTTATTTTTATGTGAAACTTGTTAAAAGTGGTAAATACGAATTTGGTAACTAATTTTGAAGTACATAAGATGCTATAAGCACAAAAAGACATGCCCAAATATGCGTAAATATTTGTAATAGTCTTCTTCATGATGGGTAAAATGGATTTAGAGTTATCACTCCATTCTCATTCGCATCTTCTTAATTTCTTAAGTAGACTTTCATGGTCTAGTAGAGAATTGTACATTACTATAAAAGAAGACACGCAGATAAGGAAGATCAAGTAAACATACACACTGCAAAAGTGACATTTTTAACTAACTCTAGTATGTGATCACCTTTTTTGGTGATAATCCTAACATGGAATAAGATATCAAGAAAATAAGAATAATGAAATATAGATTAAGAAATGTAAAATCCTTGTCTTTGTCCTTTGGGTTCCATTTTAATAATCTAAGTTATCATAATCCTTGTTTAAATTTAAACATTGATTTCAATATTTATTATAATCTTACAAATCAATGGCAAGAAAGCTAACCATTTAAAGCAAAAATGTTGATGAAAGAGTCGATCAAAACACGGTTAATACCGGTTCCTATCCAACCACACAGCACATTTATCTGGTTCGATTTTATTTTCGAGTTTTATAAAGAAGGCAGATTCCAAAGCCAGAAAATGAGAAGCACATTCAAATCTGAACAATGATTCATTAGAATGAAAATAAAAAGAATTGAATACAACTCGACTTACTTTGCCTCCAACAGCAAGGCACAAAGTGATCATCAATGCATCGTGCTAAAAATCGACGCCCACCTTGATCGGCATCAGCATTTTATCAAACAAAGTAGCCCTAAAGATCTTCATTCTCAATACCAGCATTTCTACGTTAATGGATAGAGTCTACAACTACCCAGCAAAAGCTGTAAATAGCAAATCCACCTTCTCTCTCTGCTTTTCAACTTCAAAGCGATCAATGCCACTCTCTAACTCAAATGACCCATTCCCTGTTTAGAACAACCTTATCAGAAAACACGAAGACAGTGCATTCAACAATCTAGTGGTTGCCCATTTCTAGACATGCCATGCCTCCTCTTTTCACCTACTTTCTCCCCTTCTTCGCCATCTCATTTCCTGTTATATTCTGCAGCAACACAGCCAGCCTCCGACCCAGAACGATTATACATACAACCTACTTCTAATAATTTATATGTATAAGTGCCATCATCACTTCTTTTCAGTAACAAGATTTTAACTAGTTAAAGCGCATACATTCGCTTATACTCCCCGTTCAAAATCTCAGAATCAGATACGACAGAGACAGAGATAGATTGTGATCGACTTTCAGCTCGCCTTATACTCCTCAGTTTTGACTCCTCCATCCTGTGTTGAACAACACAATAACACATAGATCCTATCGTAGCCAGCATGATCGACCCACCAATCACGGTAGCATATATTGCCAACCATATGTGGTCGGGTCCCACCACGACGTACGTGAGCGACACAAAGGCCGCTGAGATGAACAGGCAAGCCAGCCACATGAGCTTGTTGATCACAAAGACAAGCTGCTTTTTGGCTCTTTGTTCAATCACAACCACGGACGTTTGCACAACTACGACTGCCAATGAGATGAATAGCGCCAAACTGTCAAAAATGAAGAAGAGAATGAAGACCACATTTCTCGCAATATGGGCTTGTCCAAGCGAATACCCCTCTAATTTTTCCTCAACGAACTGGCCGGGCACAGAGAAAATTCCGGCAAATGCAACCGTTGCAATCAGAACGGCAACAACAGTAGATGAGGTTATTGCATTGTTGAGGCCACTAATGTGGAGTTTCTTTAGCCTCTTTGCGATTTTCTGGACCTTAAATCCTGTTTGACGAGTCTGCTTGAGTTGTGATCGAACGTCATGTTTTATGTCGCTCACGGTCTGCTTTAGTTGCTTTGCAGCACTTGGAGGTTTTCCGTGGTTTTTTGAATTGGTAGCCCCGGCTTCCTTTAAAATGGACACCAGTTCCGAAGTTTCATATTTTTCAGCAATGTCAAGAGCGGTCTCTCCGGCTTTGTTAGTAGCATCAATATTTACACCATCGACTGATAGAAGGCATTGTACATTCTGCATCGAAAGGAGGCCGGTAAAGCAAGATTTCGAGAGAGGAAAAAACATAAGAAACAAAGTTAAAATATGGACTCCCTCAACCCGTTCATTCGCATCAGCATATATCACACCCGAAACAACACTAAGTTCAACGCTATTCTACGTCAACAACATTGCAAAGTAAAGCAATCATCAATTAAAGTGATTAACAAAAACTTGTGCAGAATTTTCAACATTGAATGTTTAGTTTGTATTCCATCAAAATACATTGGAAATACTTATGAACTCAAAACACATATCCAAGAAAACAAAAATATCAAATCAATCAAGATAGAGATGAAATTCATGCAGATTTCAAAAAAATGAAGTGAACATCAATGAGATGCAACTCACCCGACTACGGCCTTTTCTCGTGGCAATATGCAATGCTGTATTGCCCTTGTTGTCTTCCAAACTTAAAACTGAGGGGTCAAGTTTAAGCAACTCAAGCACGATCTCCTCCTTGGATCCCTTAACAGCCATATGCAATGCCGTTTGGCCCTTTTTGTCAGTGCGGAAACCAGTGCTCGGATCATTCCTCAAAAGTGATTTTACTACTTCCAAGTGTCCCATCCTCGAAGCTGAATGAAGAACTGTCTTCCCATTGTTCCGTGCAATTTTCGCAAGATTTGAATCCGTTTCCAAAAGAAGGTTTACAATTTCAGAGTGACCCTGAGCAGCAGCAGTGTGCAAGGCCGTTGAGTTCGATAAGTCTGTGGTCATAGCCAAGTTTGGAAATACTTGCAACAGTTCCCTCAACACATCTGCATGTTACCCTTTTTGGTGAGATTATAGCACGATAATGTGAAGGAAGAATCTGTCCAATTAAATCTCTCACTAAAGATGAATCCACTATTCAATGCCATTGATAAATAAACTCCCAACTCATTATCCCTGATAGTAATACCATAAAATTATAGATTCAAGCTCTAGTTTCATAGACTGGTCGAAGTTTTAGTAAGCTAACTTTCAGAATCTAGTGGATGAAAAAGAATAGATTTCAATGAAAACACAGTCATATATCAATACCATAAAAATTATATAATCGTGAATTAATATCTCATCAAAGTTCTTACCGAAATGGCCCTGCTTCGAAGCAACATGGAGTGGATCATAACCATTTTTTGCAGATATGGAGGCGGCCTGAAGGTCAAGATATTTCATCATCTCTCCGACGACAGAAGCATGGCCATTGTCGGCAGCCACGTAAAGAGGCGTTTCCCCTTCCTGATTTTGTTTTGACAGAAAAATCTTGGACTCGTTCTGGTCACAATTCTGAAGAATCTCTTTGATTTTTACCAAATTACCAGCTCTAGCCGCGAGGTGAAGATGAGTGTCGCCACGTTTACCAGGCGATTCCATGCTCTTCTTCCTCTCCGTACCAATGAAGCTGAGCTGCCTCTCCATTACTACTTTAAAGCTTTTCTGTTTCTCCATGAATCCCCGAAAGCTCTTCTGTTTTTCGATCACCTCCTGAAAGCTCTGCTGCTTCGCCATCGTTTCTCTCTCAAAATATAACTTTGGGAATCTGATTCCTGCAACTTCGATTCAGATGAAATCCCCAGAGAAATCTTCTCTGTACCATGGAATCTGCGGAGTTCGCAGATCGTGTTAACTAAAATTCATCAACACGCTCATTTCCAACAACTGTTGTTCTTTGATTTCTAATTTCTAATCAGCAAACAAGATTACCCGAAGGCGAAGAGTTCAATCAAAACCCAAAGTGAAAAAAGAAAGGAAACCCAGTACAAGTACAAAAGATTAGAGTTTCGCGACCGCAGCTTATTATGGAGAAAAGGAGTGCGAGAGTAAAGAAAGCAGACGCGATTATTTGTACGAAGAAGGATGAGTGAAGCGGGCCACAGGAGAAGGAGAGAGAGAGAGAGAGAGAGAGAGAGAGAGATTCCAAAGATCAATGATTGAAACATTTCCGAGTGAAGGCCACCATTAAAGCACAACCCACTTTGTGATTTCTTATCTAGACGCACTCCTACTGTCAACACTTCGAAGAATTACCAGAAATTATTGCTATATATTTACGAAGAACAATTAATACTATCATTTTGATATTTTAAGAAACTCTAAAAAAAAATAAATAAATAAAAAGTTTAATTTAAAATAATTTACATAATAAACTACTAGATTATTAGCTCAACAAACTTTAAACTATTTTTCTTAACAAAAAAAATTTAAATTATAAAAAATCTGATAAAATAAATCTCAATGGAATGAACGAGTTCCGTTCTCTTGTGCATCTTCTAGAAACAAAAACACCTCTCGAGAACAGGAGCCCGTTCTTGCTCAATTCTAGAGAAAAATTTCCAAAATATTAGCATTTATCTCAGAAAATATTACAAACGATATTGAATTTTTTTGAAATTTTTACCACATGTTCAGCATATTATGAAAATAAATTCGGGAAAGTTTCGTGATTTTTAACACTTTCACAGTTTATCATATTTTTTTACGTTTTTTTTTACAAAATAATTCATTAAAATTACGTACGTTATCAAAAAATTATGAAAATTTCCATTAAGTCTTCCTATAATATGGTGGACATGTGATAAAAATTTTTAAAAAATTCAATATATTTTATGAGATAATCACTAATATTTTGAAAATTTTCTAGAACGGAAGCATGTTCTCGTGAACAGGCTGCCGCTCTCGAGCGTTCCAGATAAAGTGCTCAAGAGCGAGCTACCATTATGAAGAATGGACAACAGTTCTCAAGCGTTCTGCTCTAAAAAGCTCGAGAATAGGAGCCCGTTACTGAGAAGAATCTCTAAAATATTAATGGCTATCTTTGAAAATAAATTAAACGATATTAGATTTTTTTAGAAAATTTTACTACATGTCCTCTATATCATGAAAAAAAATTCTGAAAAGTTTCGTATTTTTTAACACTTTCACAATTTATCATAATTATTTATGTCTTTTTTACAAAATAATTCATTAAAATTACGTATGTCATTCAAAAATTATGAAACTTTTCAAATAGACTATACTTATACTTGCAATTGTGGCTAGCAAAGAGAAACTAACACGCATTTATCCAAAAATTATCCTTTTTTTGTGAAAGAATAGTCTATTGTAAAAGTTTAATAATTTTTTGCTAAATGCATGCTAGCTTTTTTTTTTTTTTTTACTTTTCGTTTTGCATCTCAAATTGAGAGTATTATTAAAGTCTATTGTGAAAGTTTCATAATGTTTGGATAACATACGTAATTTTAATGAATTATTTTATAAAAAAGACGTAAAAAATTATGATAAATCGTAAAAGTGTGAAAAAATCACAAAATTTTTCAGAATTTATTCCCATGATATGTTCGACATGTGATAAAATTTTTAAAAAATTCTATATCGTTGTTAACACATGTGAGAGGGTAGAACTCATTTCCAAAAGCTAGTTCAGGGAGAAAGTAAATCCCCTCACATAAATACAAATCACAGGCTCATCCAATAGACGATGTGAGATAAACACAATTATCAATACCCACATTTACGCATAGCGTGTTTAGACCAGGTCCAATTCTCACCATCGTCTCTGATACCAAACTCTAATATCATGTTAACACATGTGAGAGGGTATAACTCATCCTCAAAAGTTAGCTCAAGGGTCCCCCTCACATAAATACAAATCACATACACATCTAATAGATGATGTGAGACAAATACAATTATCAATAATCATTTGGTATATTTTCTGAGATAGATGTTATTATTTTGAAGATTCTTCTCGGAAACGAGCTCCCGCTCCTGAGAGTTCTTTTTTTAAAAAAAAAAAGTGCACAGGAGAACGAGAGCCTATTCTTGAAAATGAGTTATAGTTAAAATTTTTGATAGTTTAAAGTTTGTTTTGTTTAAAAAAATAGTTTAAGGTTTGTTTTGTTGATGATCTCATAGTTCGGTGTTTACCATGTAAATTACCTTGATTTTTGGAAATTGTTTCTGTTTATCTTTTTTTATCTCTACTTAAAATTTTCATTTATCTCTTTTTTGCCAATTTAAGATCGTTAGCGCCGTTTTAGTGCAATTTGATGCAGTAAGATTATTTTTTTCTTACTTTTGATTTGTACTTTCTTTCTACGCACTTGAATTGTAGCATCTCTAGATGACTGTTCTTCGAGTCATATGATAACCATGGCGACGACAATAAAACATTTCATTTTATGTGTTACTTCAAATACTCTCCAGAGCATAGAAAGCTATAATCCTTCCACTTCGAGTAACCATAAACTCGTTCGGTAGTGAAAGTGTAAGTTGATTAGCAACCAGTCATCTCAAACCGGTTCAGTGATCATATGTCACCATAAACCGGTTCAATTTTCATTGCAAATTTTAAAGTATTTCTCGTTACGACATGCTCATACTCTATACAACACTCCGGTTTTTTTTTATGCAACCAAAATAAACAACAAGTAATGAAAGCTTCAAAGTAATTAACTGCTTAGAAACTTTTCTTTTTTCATGAAATTAGAAACGTACAAGTAATCTGGAAATAATAATAATACCTTTTTCGACAAGTGTGATAGGGATTACCCTGCCGGCCAAACCCTACAAACGTGTTTAAGGAACATGCACCATAAAGCAGGTCAAAAGGTAAAAAGACTTTTTAGGTCAACTAAATTTGGAGCCTTTCCACTCCCTTCCTTGGTTGTTCAATTAGTCATTAGAATATAATTAGATTTTAATAAAAAAAATATTGATATTTGATTTCTTTTTCTTCTATTTGTGTATAAACTTAGAAAATGGAGTAATATTTTATTATCAAAGATGATTTTTAATTAATATTATAACACAAAAAATATTTTCTTAGACCTTTTTTTCTCTCGAGCAAACATGAAATTTTAAAAAAATAACAGACAAATTCTCAATGTGAAGAGAATAAGAAAACCTGGCAAGAAAGGTGACATTACAAACAAAAATCAACACATTCAAACAACGTCATGCGCAACAATCCATAACTTTTTTTTAGACTCTAAACATATTAGGTACAAACAACTAATATCTAAAAAATAAAAAAAAAAATAAAATTGTAACGGACTTTGAACTTTAGCTTGTTAAAAAAATTGGATTTTTATCGTAAGAAATCAGTCAAAATTATCACGTGGATTGCATATGACGATCCACCCAATCAGTGGTATAAAAATATTAAAATTGAGAGAATTTAAGAAAAATGGATGGAGAAAATGAGAAATAAGAACTAATATCTATAAGAGAATAAAAATAATAATTACTTTTAAGAAAATTAAAAAAAATATAATAATAATAATAGTTAGTGGTTGGCAATTGGGCAGCTACGGAAAGCCAACTCTTGGGCAAGGACCAGGATACAATCTAAACAAATGGGTTGGCTAGTGAGTTTGCCTTTGGTCAACCAACAAACTAGGCCCTAATTAGCCCATGCGTAAACCCAAGAACGTAACTTGGCCAAATCTATCATGACAGAATCTAAGGTTGCTGATCTATGGATGTGTAATATTTTAACTTGGTGCTTCATAGGAGGGATCGAGGAGTTTTGGGCTAAGCCGTAATGTGAAAGGTTCAAGAAATCGAAGCCAAAAACTTTTAAGTTTTGGTGTGAGAATCCAATGATTGCTCGTATTCGTGGTGGGATTTTTGGTGTTCAAAAGACAGACAGCCTTTGAGGGTCACAGGCAAATACGGGACTTGTTCTTGATTATCTCTATATCAAGTGTTCTTATCTTGGATGAGAAAAATGTAGCTGTGAGTTCAATTGGAATTAAGCTCTGGGTACGTCTAAATGAGATTGACTTTTTCGCAGTTTTTTCATTGGTTGCCATTATATAGTTTTGGAGATGTAAATATGAGTAACGGATCGAATGAAGCTTTCTTTCCATTGGCACTCGCAGTTTTCTCTGTAAGTCACTCAAGCCCTCGACCACCAAACGAACAGAGTATCTCCGATTCTCCACTGCGTTCTTGAATCTCTCCTGGTAACAGCGAATCGGCGTTGGCATCATTTTATAGAACAAGGGAGGTCGGATTCTCGAGCTAAACTGGTGTTGGTGTGTTTTTCAGTAGAGAGAAAGGGACGAAGAGAGTTGAGGCGTTTTAAGATAAATGATGCATGTATCTTGCACATGTGCATTTTAGCGGACAAATGGACGGAAAGATTCAAATTGATTTACAGTTGATACTTTAGGATGTTCTTAGTACAAAAATAAACATTGAAATATTAAGAAATAAATGTAGATATGATGTAATTCTGTAGTTAAGTATCTATTATCATTTCTCAAAGGTAATGCTTGATATTAATTTCCTTTTTTTCTTATGAGAATGGTTTAATATATGGACCTACAATTGACTTGTAATACTTATTTTAATTTTACAAAAATAGCTCTTGATATTAAATGGGAAGTCTTTAAATTGTGCACAACATTTTTATGAAATATTGATATCCATGTTCGTATCTATCTTTTTGTTTTGATCAACAATTACTAGTACAATGATATTGTCACTTTAAAATGTTTAAGGATAACCAATAATATTATTATTCATTAAATGGATAATACTAGTTAATTTTTTTGGTAATTATATATTATGACATTCATATCTTGATACACTACTTAATTAGTTATTATTTCTATATTATCAAGTGAAACCAAAAAAAAAAAAAAAAATCATCTAAAGAATAATAATTGAGAAATAACACAATCAATCTTTATATGGTATTTTTTATGTCCCAAAGGAGGCCACGAGACAGAGCAGGAAACGACCCGGTCTGAAACAGATTTAATCGTCTAACTCTTAACTTTAAATTCTTAAATAACAGTGGAAGTCTTAAATTTAAAATAAAAGTTAGGATCAAAGTAAAGGTTCAACGTGACATTCAGATAGTATGACATAAGGGGTCTAGAAGTTACACAAATTTTTTAATAAAATAAAGGTCAAAACTTGAGCAATAACCTCAATGAAAATAAAATAACTCTGTGAAAAGAAAATAAAACTGCTATGGGAAAAAGCTTTCGAGTATACTCCTGCATGGGCAATCGATATTCACTTTGAGTATCTCTTAAAAGGGAAGTCATTTGGAATAAGCTGACTACATTCAATAGAGATAAAGTTTTATATTCGACTTTTGATTTAAATACAATGAATAAGCATGCTATATTATAATATTTTTTTAAAAAGAAATGGTTAGAAAAAGTACAATAGGGCAATTGCTAAAACATTATATATAATGTGATTATACATCAAAATAAGCCTCTATTGTATAAAATTTCAATGAAAATGGGCCCGCTCACGAAATTCAGACATACTGGTAAATGTCGTTGTAGCCCGAATTCTATATGAGCCAGACAAGTTAGATTACGTTGGAAATCTCATTAGGGTTTTGTTTTCTCTCTAAATTCATGTAAGGTAGAATCGAAAAACTTGCAGTTATTATATTTTGATCTTCACAATAAATTTGTTTTTTATTTTCTGAAAGGATTTTTCACGTAAATCTGACATCCCAAATTGTATTTTCTTTTTCCGGTTATTGTTAGATTTTTAACAAGTGGTATCGGAGTCTTGTTGGGAGAGAGAGTATAGAATTCAAGTTTCAAAATTTGTCAAAACATTAATTCTCTCATGTTATTCCGCATCTAACAAGGTTTTCATAATTTTTCAGGAAATTAATATTTTTGGGGAAAAAGAATAAAAAAAAAAGAGAGGGAAAATTATTCTCCTGCAATTCGTCTTGTTCATGGAGATTTGTTATTCTCTCCCGCCAAGCCGCCATAAAAAAACTATTGTTGTCTTCGTCATGAAAACTCTAGTTTTCTTTATTTTGAGTTTGCTGGAGTCGTTGTCCCTTCGAGCAACAAGTTCATCGTCAGAGGATTTTTTAACTAAGATGAATCATTAGACATAGAAGAGATGTACATTTTATGAGTAACGTATAACGCAGGTATAAATGCAAAATCATTTGATTTTTTGTTTTGTGAGTTTTGGAATCGCCATAAATCTGCATCACTGTTCTCCATTCTCGTTGTCAAGCTGTTTCGATTGAGGCTGCTCCAAGAGTGTTCTTTGCAAAATCGAATTTTTGCCAAAGATAAAAATTGTTGAATATCATTTGAGATTTTTACAAGATTAAATTTGATGATTTTGGCAGATTTAGAATCGCATGAATATCTCAATATCATAGATTGTTTTTGGTTGAAATTCAAATCAAGTTTGAATTTCCTAATATTTGCGATTATTACACTAATTTGATTTTGGGGCTAGTTTGTAATCACAAAACACTTGAATTTTAGGGATATTTTTTTTTAATCTTGTGAGATATATGATTTTCGACTTTAATTTAATAGTGAATATTTTATTGAAGCCAATAATTTTAAATTAGATATTTTGTGGAAAAATACATTTTTTGAGTCGATAAGATCTTTGATGTAGACATCTACTTTTGAATTGAGATTCAATATTTCGTTATGGTATAATAATAATAGTGGAATTACAAGAGACTTGAAGAGTATATTTGATATGTCAGGTATAGAAACGAGATATGCTTGAACAAATTTAAATGATGCTTTGTGAGATTAGAAAATATCATCATCGTGTTTAAATATTTTTAAACCTGATCAGCATCAGTTGTTGAGTTGGTTCATCAAGGGCCTTTATGGAAACGGGAAGATTTGAAAGTTGGTTACTTGCATTAGAATTTGTTTCTAGGTGAAGATTGTAAGAATTTCGAGTTTTGAATTTTTTTTTGTTGGGTCGGGCTGACGCGCGCTATGGATCTCTTTTATAGAATTTATGTCAAGTTAGAAATTGTCAGATTTCGGTTTGATCTAAATTCTTTCTGTGTCAAGCTAGTTAGGTCCACGTTAGAAATCTCATTGGAAGTTTTTTTTCTCTATAAATTTATATAAGTTAGAATCGCAAAACTCATAGTTGTATTTTAATCTTCATAGTTGATTTGTTCTTATACCCGTGATTTCTTTCTGAAATAGTTTTTTCACGTAAATCTGGTGTCCCACATTATTATTTTTTTTTTCTGGTTATTGTTCGATTTCTAATACATATCATGCCATAGGCAAAAAATATAGCAACGATAATACTTGGTGATTGCAAAAGCCATGAAAGACCATGATCAAGTTTAGTGTTTTGCGTCTAGGAACACAACACATACAACTGTCCTACAACCAGTCACTTATTCTATTGTATAAAATTTCAGTGAAAATAGAACTGCTCACAGAATCCAGACATACTATTAGATTTCAGTGTTATCCAAATTCTATTTGGGTTAGACCGGTTAGACTTACGTTGAGAATCTCATATAGGTTTTTTGATAACTCACGGTTGTATTTTGACCTTCATAATAGATTTGTTCTTTTGCCCATGATTTTTTTCCTGAAAGAATTTTTCCACATAAATCTAGTTTCCCACATTAGTATTTTCTTTTTCCTGTTATTGTTCGATTTCTAATACATACCATGCCATAGGCAACAAATATAACAGCGGTGATTGCAAAAGCTACGAAAGACCCTGATCAAGTTTAGTGTTTTGCGCCTATGAACACGACACATACAACTGTCCTACAGCCAGTCACATCCTCTATTATATAAAATTTCAGTGAAAATGAAGCTGCTCACAGAATCCAGACATACTGTTAGATTTTGATGTGACCTCAATTTTTTCACATAAATCTGGTTTCCCACATTAGTATTTTCTTTTTCCTGTTATTGTTCGATTTCTAATACATACCATGCCATAGGCAACAAATATAACAACGGTGATTGCAAAAGCTACGAAAGACCCTGATCAAGTTTAGTGTTTTGCGCCTATGAACACGACACATACAACTGTCCTACAGCCAGTCACATTCTCTATTATATAAAATTTCAGTGAAAATGAAGCTGCTCACAGAATCCAGACATACTGTTAGATTTTGATGTGACCTCAATTTTTTCTGAGTCAGGCTGGTTAGACCCACGTTGAGAATCTCATTAGAGTTTGATTTTCTCTCTAAATTCATATAAGATAGAGTCACAAAACTCGCAATTGTATTTTTGATCTTCATAGTAGATTTGTTCTTATGCTCGTGATTTTTTTCCAAAAGAGTTTTTCCATGTAAATCTAGTGTTCCACATTAATATTTTCTTTCTTTTTCCTGTATTGTTCGATTTCTAAACATACCATGCCATAGGCAACAACATATACCAGCGGTGATTGCAAAAGCTACGAAAGACCTGATCAAGTTTAGTGTTTTGCGCCTATGAACACGACACATACAACTGTCCTACAGCCAGTCACATCACTCTATTATATAAAATTTCAGTGAAAATGAAGCTGCTCACAGAATCCAGACATACTGTTAGATTTTGATGTGACCTCAATTTTTTCACATAAATCTGGTTTCCCACATTAGTATTTTCTTTTTCCTGTTATTGTTCGATTTCTAATACATACCATGCCATAGGCAACAAATATAACAACGGTGATTGCAAAAGCTACGAAAGACCCTGATCAAGTTTAGTGTTTTGCGCCTATGAACACGACACATACAACTGTCCTACAGCCAGTCACATTCTCTATTATATAAAATTTCAGTGAAAATGAAGCTGCTCACAGAATCCAGACATACTGTTAGATTTTGATGTGACTTGAATTCTATCTGAGTCAGGCTGGTTAGACCCACGTTGAGAATCTCATTAGAAGTTTGATTTTCTCTCTAAATTCATATAAGATAGAGTCACAAAACTCGCAATTGTATTTTTGATCTTCATAGTAGATTTGTTCTTATGCTCGTGATTTTTTTCCAAAAGAGTTTTTCCATGTAAATCTAGTGTTCCACATTAATATTTTCTTTTTCTGGTTATTGTTCGATTTTTAATACATATCATGCTATAGGAAACAAACATAACAACGGTGATAGTTGGCGATTACAAAAGCCACAAAAAGACCCTGAACACGACACATACAACTGTCTTACAGCCAATCACATCCTCTATTATATAAAATTTCAGTGAAAATGGAGCTGCTCACAGAATCCAGACATACTGTTAGATTTTGATGTGACCTCAATTTTTTCACATAAATCTGGTTTTCCACATTAGTATTTTCTTTTTCCTGTTATTGTTTGATTTCTAATACATACCATGCCATAGGCAACTAATATAACAACGGTGATTGCAAAAGCTACGAAAGACCCTGATCAAGTTTAGTGTTTTGCGCCTATGAACACGACACATACAACTGTCCTACAGCCAGTCACATCCTCTATTATATAAAATTTCAGTGAAAATGGAGCTGCTCACAGAATCCAGACATACTGTTAGATTTTGATGTGACTTGAATTCTATCTGGGTCAGGCCGGTTAGACCCACATTGAGAATCTCATTAGAGTTTGATTTTCTCTCTAAATTCATATAAGATAGAGTCACAAAACTCGCAATTGTATTTTGATCTTCATAGTAGATTTGTTCTTATGCTCGTGATTTTTTCCCGAAAGAGTTTTTCCATGTAAATCTGGTGTTCCACATTAATATTTTCTTTTTCTAGTTATTGTTCGATTTTTAATACATATCATGCCATAGGAAACAAATATAACAACGGTGATACTTGGCGATTACAAAAGCCACAAAAAGACCCTGATCAATTTAGTATTTTGCGCCCAAGAATGCGATGCATACAACTGTCCTACAGCCAATCATATCCTCCTACGGTCGAATATGTGTAACAACAATAGGACCCCCACATACAAGGTGATCAATAAATTTAAATGTGTCTACTCAAATTATGTAACACCCCAAGTCTCCACGACCCGGTTCGCTACAGGGACTACACTGGCTAACACTCTCTCCCAACTATCTCCCCCGGTTAAACCCCCAACGTTGGAAATACTCTCCAATAAACACTCACGCAACCGAATTTAAAACCCACCTTCAAAAGTTCTCTTACGCCTCACCTGACTGTCTAGACTTACTAATTGCCTTTAATCCTAACTGTAAGACACCACGGTTTTCCCAAAAAAATTTCGGCAGAGTGACACTTAAAAATAGCGCCTCCAAAATTTTGCTAAGTACCTGCAAACAACTCAAAATCTTCAACCAACCAAAAATGTTCCTACTCCACTAACCAGTGTACAAAATCTCTAAACAATCATCACACCAGCAATAAAATACTATCGGCTAAAATGAAGAAAATCTACAATATAGAGTGATACAACACTCTGGACGGTAATTTATAAACAACCAAAATACTCAATGTCCCAAAACAAGCAAAATAAACCCTACTCCCTATCGACACGGTGTCACGGCTCTATAGGTCGGGTCGCCCTAACACTGCTACCAGCCGGGGCCCCGGTCGCACGTTACCAACTGTCAGCTACCCCTGGTCAGGGTCTCGGTACTCACCCTCCTGCTCAGCAGTACCTACACCACAGAACACACTATAAGCTCAAAGCTCAGAAAGTAGAGTGCTGGAACATAAACATGAAGCATGAAAACTAGGAAGTAGACTGCTACAAGTCACACCCAAATTCCCCCCCCCCCCCCCAATCCCGACTCGAAATGCAACCGTCTGAGACAGTCGGTCGATGCATCGCGCTCTCATCGGCACATCGCCACCGCTCCAGTTTGTCCCGGAAACGGGGCCCTCAGTCACATTCCAGCCACTGTCTCGACTCGAGGTGCAACCGCCCAGGACAGTCAGTCGATACACCGCACTGCCTTTGGCACATTGCCACCGTCCCAGCTCGTCCCCGAAACGGGGCCCTCAGTCACACCCCAGCCCCTGTCTCGACTCGAAGTGCAACCGCCCAAGACAGTCGATCGATACACCGCACTGCCATCGGCACGTCGCCACCGTTCCAGCTCGTCCCAGAAACGGGGCCCCAGCCACACCCCAGCCCCTGTCTCGACTGTCCACACCGGACCTCACCTCTTCTACTCTCCCTCTGTGCTAAAAAAACATGCTCAAAACATTTTGTGTAGCTTTTTAAAACACGATGCATGCTGACCATCACCAACCAACTACGACTCCATATACGCAACACATCACATATGCACCTACGACCCACCATCTGTACAAACTCACATCATACACAATTGACCCACAACCTGCACAAGACTCGCAACATGCAAACAACTGTGGTGTAGGCCCTTCTGGGCGACTCTCAAGCATTCTCAACCACACTACTACTTACCTGGTGTCCTAGCTTGTTCAGATTTGACACGTAGCGTCACCTACGGTCTTACCTAGCACAATTAAGAATCATCGTTAGTACTTAGGCTTAAACTCACCAATTCCTCCTAACACTACCATTTCTAGCTTATCCCGACCCATTCCCAACTGAACGGGTCACTAACTTGGTTAGGTTAAAAACCAGCCCAAAACTTCTAACGCGCATAACTTTTTCTACACTTATCGGAAAGACTCCATTTCAGCGGCCATATACTCCCCTATCAACCTAGTTTAATATACTAGAAAAGAATTCAAAACGAATAATTAGAGCTAGGTCAGATCCCCCAAAAACAGAACCGGGTTCTTTCCCTAATCGCCCAAAAACCTCCACTTCAATCCAATTCCACCAATTCCTCACCAATCAATCCCTCTAGCACCCAATTAACACAATTTAATGGAATTCCAGGGTTTAACACAGAGAACCCGAATTCCACACATTGGGGGTTCTCAGTTTTTAACCCCAATTGGCGCTCTCCCTTGCCCGACAAATTCTCGCCGGTCTAAGCCCAGCTATTTGCCCCCGAGGCTAGCCAAAAATGGCCGGTGGTCGAAGCCCAAGCTGGCTCGCCATTCTCGGCTTCAAGCAGAACAAAAACAGGGCAAGAGAAATAAGCTCACCAGCCGGTTTTGCACGCGAAGACAGCCAAAAATGCCTTCCCTGGATTCGCCGTCGCTGCCTGACCGGAAAGCGCCGAAGTCCGCTGGTGATTTGATCGGCGATCGCCACTCTCTCCCTCCGACTCCGTTCTGTTCTCGTCGGGGTGAAAACAGCCGAATGGCTTCTTCGCGAAGCCATTCGGTTGTTTTAAAGAAAACAATAATAATTGTTTTCTTTTTTTTCTTTTTTTTTTAACAAATTATTAGTTACCGCTTTGCCCCTTTCGAATTCCCGTCAAACCCCGAATTTCACTTATCAAATTTCTCCTGAATTAACTCTCACTCTATGCTCGGTTTACACATCTCCACCGGCACTCCAGAGAAATTTGACAATTAACAGAATAATTAACACAAAATAAATTAACTAATTTATTCAGAAGCCCCCGGGTGTTACAAATTAAAACATGTCCAGAACATGTCTAGTCAAAAATACATACATAATATGAAAACTGACGAGTCGTAGAAAAATGAACATATCATTGTATATGAGAATATGTCTCAAAATAGGTTTTGGAAAACTATGACATATCGTATATAAAATTAAATCTCTGTCTCAAAATGTGTTTATCAATAACCAAAGAGCAAGCAATACGAGACAGTCTTATAATGTGTCGAGTGCAAATTCTAAATCTTAGTATCTAATCACAACATCATCACAAAATCAGGTTTGAAGTTCCATACTTAATCCTAAAATTTTTAAACTTAAAGATGACCTAGAAATGATTGAGTTGAAAGCCCAATTTAGGTTCAAAACAAGACAGTAAATGATCCAAGAACGATTGGGTCAAAAATTCAAATCAGGACCAAAACAAGCCCTGAGTCGGGACCCAAGATGGTTCGAGCTGCGGTGGGCTCAACCAAGCTACAACCCCCCAAAAATTGGGTTGAGCCATAGCTTGACGTCTTTTTACCCAGTTGTCGTTCACCCACTATTTCGCCAGAAACCTCAATGTTTTCTTATAAAAACTTCTTCCGATCAGCTTGTGTCATTTAGTCTAACATTAAATTACGATATCCCATCAAAAGTTTGAAATTTCTATACTCAAAACTCCAAACGAAAAGGGAGATCAATCTACCTTTACAAAATCACCAATGATTCACCTCCGATTTGCAGAGTGAGAGCTCCAACCCATGAATTTATTCACTATGAGTTCTTGAGTTCCACCAACCCAATGATTTATCTCTTAAAAGTTTTGAATCAATAGATAATGAAGAATTTTGTTGAGAGTTGAACAATAATAATCTAAAAAATAAAATAAACGCAAAAAACAAGGACACCTAGATTTACGTGAAAAATCATATACGGGAAAAACCATAGACAGGAGAGAGAAATTCACTAATCAGAAATCAATGTATAATGAAGTTTGTGAGTCAAGTATCAGTATATATAGAAAATAGAAAACTTTAATATTTACATATAAGCTCGACCCGACACAACTAGAATTTGTGCCACATCAAACTTTAACAATCTCTACTTTGACACGAATTCCACATGAGGTATCTAACGCAAGCTATTTGGCCCAAGCCAAAGCAAATTCAGAACACTAAACTCTGACAATCTTCATCTTTAAAAAGTTTTTGTGCAATAAAACAAATCTGCAAAATACCATTAAAAATAACTTCCTCTTCCATAAAGGCCCCAGATTGGCAGACAACTCAACAACCGATACCGATCAACTTTAAGCCCCCCTTAAACTTGAGAGACATATTTAAGAAGAAATTACAGCTCTTCCTCCATAATATCACTAAGTTAACATAGTTATTACAACGAATTGCATGTAAACATGTTAAAAATTCTCTACTAGAATTGTTACCCTCAAACACATTCAATGCATAAACCATTGAACTAGTTTTATCATATCGCTATAGAGCTTTAACTTTCCACTTGATTTTTCTTTTTGCGATATCACTCTGATGTGGAACTGAAACTTATAACTGAACATCTGTAATAGACTGACTTACCTGCTCTGATGTACACTCAGATCCAACTTGAACTTCATGTGAGAACTTGACTTATTCCGAGTCTTCTCAAACATCTCTTTAGAAGATGAATTCACAAACATAGCAATCTTTTTATTCATCATTGTAGAACCTTATAATACATACAAATTTGCATACCTCTTTTGTCCCTTTAACATATCGAGAACACCTCTACTGATCTTCACAACTCTACCTATAACGCTGTGCTGATACCATTTCAGAACCACAATACTCAACGAGATCAAATTTTTCTTCAACTCGGGAACAAGTTGCACATTATCGAGTGTCCTTATAAGTTCATTAAACATCGTGATTCTGATGGTATCAACTCAACTTCTTTACAAGGTGTGTTATAGTTATTATTCATTAACAAAACACCTTTTTATACAGTTTCATATGTCAAAAACCAATTCCAATTGTAACTCGTATAAAATGAACAAGCTGAATCCAGGATCCAATCATTGTTCGGCTTTGAGTTTCCATCTAATACAACTAGAAGATCTCCATCACTATAATTTTCTTTTTCTGCAATATCAACTTCATCGGACGTCAAAGGTTGTTTTTCATTATCAACAGCTCTCTTAACATTATACAATTTCTTACACTCAGATTTAATGTGCCTCTTCTTCTGACATAAGTAACAAGTTCTTTCTTGTTTCTTGATTTTCATTTGCCCTTCAAACTAGGGATGGGCATCGTCTGGTCTCGAGCCGAAATTGGACCGGACCATGGGATTCGGGAATTTTATCTCGAATCCCAGTACCGAACCGTGCAAGGACTCGGACCAGACCGGACCATACCAAAAAATTCAGTCCGGTCCCGGTTTCTCCCATTGTAATGCTGATTTTTTTTAAAAAAATAAGAAACTAAAAAATTCTGAAATTGCATACAGATTTTTCCAATAAACTCAACATACATATTAATCGAAAGAATAAAAAATGAAAGTAACGTATATTAAGCAAACAAATTAAATCTAACAATTAAATCTAATAATCTATGATTAAAATAAAATCTTATAAGATAAACGAAATTCAACTTCTAAAATATATCCAACTATCTAACATTAAAACTAAATCCAACTATTTAACATAAAAACTCAATCCAACTATCCAACATTATAAAATATAATGAAATCTAAAAAACTAAATTCAAAATAAAAAATAAATCGAACTATCTACGTACAAAGTAAATTCAACTATCTAAAAATACAAATTAACTAGTAAATCCAACTAAATAGTCAATTTCAATCCAATTTCCAAACCATTAGAGATAAACATTAAAATAAAGTCAATAATTGCAAAAATATCAAGTCATTGATGCGTCATCTTCAACTTCAATAAAATTTTCATCTGTAGGGTCAGTAGAATCTGCAAAATAAAAATATTGAATGCATTAGTTAATCATTAGAGATAAATATGTAAAAAAAATTAAAATTAGAATGATCGAACCTTCTTCTATAGTTGTGATAGTAGTATCTTCAAAATCATCATCATTTGTACTTGTAGAAAGTTTAAAAGGATTGAATGCTTTGAGCCAACTTTGGGAGCATATAAGAGCTTCAACACTTTGAGAGCTTAGATAACTACGAAAGGCATCAAGAACACGACCACCACAACTAAAAGCAAATTCTGACGCCACCGTAGAAATTAGAATTATTAATATATCTTTCGCAATTGTACTCAAAACTCGATACTTATCGGAGTTTCTCTTCCACCACAATAATATGTCAGAACTGTTTGAAAAATTGTCCAACTTTTCAGACAAATAAAAATCAATATATGACGTATTAGTTTCATCACTTCTCTTCGAAGAATTACAGGCCCATAAAACATCAAGTACACTGCACTTAAACGCGTTTGAGCCAAAAAACTCATTGGTGTTGGAGACATTCATTGACTATTACTGCTATTTGGAGTCGGGTCTTCATTTGTTGTATCACTTTTATATTGGGTATACAACTTTTCAATTACATCATCTACCTGCTTTGTATATTATGCAGCTCTTTCATTGCCAAATAAAATGGCTAAACAATGCTGTAAAAATTTTATTTTGCAACTTGGATCAAGCACAACAGCAACATATATAAGTATGTTTATTTTTTCAAAGGATCCCCAATATTTATCAAACTTCTTTTGCATCTCGTTGGCCATTCTTATTAGCGTGAAATTATCACTATTACCATATGTCTCAATAGCAATCTTCAAATTACAGACTTCACCAACGTACATATTCGCTGTAATATGCAGAGAAGCAGAAACATGAACTGTCATAGTATAAAATGTCTCTAAAAATTTTATGTATTCTCGAATGCATGACCAATCTTCTGATGTGGGTGAACCTTCCATTCCCATTTCATACAAGCATGTTTATTTTTTCAAAGGATTCTCAATATTTAACAAACTTCTTTTGCATCTCGTTGGCCATTCTTCTTAGCGTGAAATTATCGTTGTTACCATTATCTCAATAGCAATATTCAAATTACAGACTTCACCAACGTGCATATTCGCTGTAATATGCAGAGAAGCAGAAACATGAACTGTCATAGTATAAAATGTCTCTAAAAATTTTATGTATTCTCGAATGCATGAACAATCTTCTGATGTGGGTGAACCTTCCATTCCCATTTCATTCAAGAAAAAGCTATCATTCTCTGCTAATTTTTCAAAAGCCGCTTCATACTTCTCTGCGCTTGCCAACATCAAATACGTAGAATTCCAACGAGTTGGAACGTCGAGCGACAAATTACTTTTACAAGTAATTTTAACCGCATCAACGCAGGCTTTGTGTGATGACCCATATGTGCGCGACTGGCCCGTATACTGGATCCGGACCCAGATGGCGGTGCGTCTGTGCGAGAAAAAGGCCGATGAAGGGGGTAAGTCATAATTTGGGGGTCATCACAATCCCACATTGCTTGGAGAAGTATGTGGAAATAAAACATATGTAAAGAGACCCTCCCAAAATAGTAAGACGCGTTTTGGAGCACAATTGGCAACGGATCCCATAAGAACTCCGAAGTTAAAAGTGCTTCGGTGAGAGTAGTACCAGGTTGGGTGACCGACTGGGAAGTCCTAGCCAAACAAAGCCGTGAGGGGAGGATATTGGGTTACGGTCCAATCCCCAGAGCGGACAATATCTTGCTGGGAAAAGGGGTCGTTACACTTTGAACTGTTGCAATCTACCCGGAGAAGACCTCACGTACTTAACAACTTTTCTTACCCTCGCTATTGACTCATGATGCTCTTTCAAACCATCAAAAACGATCAAATTAAGGACATGTGCAAAACATCTTACGTGAATGTGATCGCCATTTAAAATCAACCCCTTCCAATTTCGAATTGTCTTCTTCAAGTAGGAAATAACAATGTCATTGGAAGAAGCATTGTCAACGGTTATGGTTGTAATATTTTCAATCTCCCAATTAAGCAAACATTTTTCAACTTCCTTACCAATAGATTCACCCTTGTGGTTCGGAATCAAACAAAAATTCAATATCTTCTTTTGCACATGCCACTCTTCATCAACATAATGACATGTCAGCACCATATAATTCAAATTTTGAATAGAAGTCCATGTGTCAATGGTCAAACATACCCTATGTGATGTCCTAAAAAAACATTCCTTTAATTTGGTTCTTTCTTTCTGAAATATATTGCGAATATCTCTTGCTATTGTTCTTCTAGATGACATAATAAACTTGGGATTAAGATACGAACAAAATGTCCTAAAACCAATTCCTTCTACCAATTTCAATGGCAATTCATCCAAGATAATCATCTTGGCGAGAAATTCTCTAGCAGCCATTATAGTAAATATGGGTATACTAGCAGACTTGATCTCGTTAGGTTTAAACAATAAAGTTTTTTGCTTATTGTCTACATTTCGTGGGAACTTTTTGCAAACTTTCATATGTTTTACTAAACTTGAAGTCCCATTTTTTGTCGGATGTGCTGCATAAATCTGCCCACAATAATTACATTTAGCTGAATCAGAGTTTGGTATTCTACTGAAATGAATCCAAACTACAGACTTCGTTCTTTTTTATTCCACATGCGAATTTTCACTACAAGGAGTATCCATCCTACCGTATAGCAAAAAACAATAAACATATAAACACATTAACCTAAATTTATCAACCAACACATTAACAAGATTAATAACCAACCAACAAAAAAAAAACAAGAGAAAGGGTGAGAAAGAAAGAGAGAAAAAATATTACATTAATCATTTATCATATAATTTAAATTATAGCGATTTTTTTTTGTCCCAATTGTTTGTTTGTGGATGAGAAACTAAAGGTCCCTCCTTTCATTGCATATTTCACCTATTCAGAATTTAAAATACTCACTCACACTTTGAAACAGGGATTTGAATTGCAGAAACCAAACATGATTGAATTATTGAAGGTGTGTATATACTCTTTTTTTTTTAAATTTTTCTTACTAAACATAAATATTATTTTTAAATAGTAGTGAACGAACATGAACTTAATGTCCATCTAACACGCAAACATGCTCATTTGTTATCTCTAAATGACCATGATGAACTTATATGCATCTAACATTTTGTCCATGTTTTTGAGGCACAATCAACGTTTCATCAAAAAAAAAAAAATAGTTAACTCATGTTTGTAGCTAAAACTTAATTATAGTAATATATAAATGTATAGCTAAAACTTAATTATAGTAATATATAAATGTAATACGTAAAGGTTATGTGCATATAATGCACTATAATGCTTGAAACAGAGTCACGTCCCAAAGGGACCCAAAAAAGAATGGAAATTGACATGGCCTAAAACGAACTGAATCGTCGCCTTAACTTAAAGTGTTGCTAGTTAGCAGCTGAAGACTTAAATTTAAATCACAAGCGAGGACCTGAAATAACTCGACTATTACTAGGTCTAATAGTGACATCAATTAGTATAATATTATAGGTCTAATGACTCTGTGAAAATAAAATAAAACAAATTCCACAAAAATAAATTCTTACAGTAATCTAATCTTATTAAAATAACTCTTACAGAAATAAAAACTTCTAAACAGAAAAGTCCTCATATTTACTTAAGCAGTGGTAACAGGGAATCAATTTGATTATAACTTGAAAGGGGGGAAGTATTTTGGGGTGACTACTAACCTTAATCATATGAAATTTTGTATTCAACCTTTAATTTAAAAATAACTCTAAGTGAGCATGCTAATATTTTTATGAAAGTAATTACCAGAAGAACAATTTGAAAAACTTAAGGCAATAGGCAATTTTGACAGTGATACCTAAATCCATAAATCGATTTCTCTCTATAAATCATCAAACAGAGAAAATCAGATAAAAAAAATGTGATTTCTTATACAATAACTTTGACAAATGAGAATTAATTGCTAACTCATCTCACACACATTTTACCCTAAAAACTTAATAATCATGATTGTGATGAGCAAAGGACTCTACAACTAAAATGCCCAGTGCCCAACAGTACAACTAAAATGAAAAAAACTAAGTTTAACCGCCAACTGATCCAACGTGCGAATCAAAATCCTAAGTCTAACAACTTCTATTCAGAATTCACAACATGAGCAGTTAATATGACAAACCTAAACGGCTTTGTGACTTGTGAGTCTGTTAGTCCGCGACCGTGAGACTATGGCGATGGCGAGCGTCGATGACGAGAAGAGTTGATTAGCTGAGGTCTGAGGGGAGAGGATTGAAGGCTGAAGCCAAAGGTCGACAGACGACAGTGACCACTCGGCTCGAGAGTCGGAAGTCGGGAGGGGCGACGACGACGGAGAATAAGAAGAATGGGTTATGGGACTTGGACACGGAGGGGCCAGAAACTAGCGAGGAAAAAGAATGGGCAGTGAGTACTGAGTCCTAACTCTTTTAGTGTTAATAGTTATTCTGAAATCTGAATTGGGTGCTCGGTCCGGTCTGGTCTTTCGAGAATTTCAAACTATGGACCATGGACCAGACCAATGCCCATGGGATTCCTGCTTTAAAGATCGGTCCCAGACCGAGAACTATCAAGAACCGCCCGAAACCGGATCGACACCTTTCGTCCAGTCTGGTTCTCGGTCCGTGGTTTGGTCTTGCCCTGTAATGCCCCAAATTAATAAACTCGGTTTGTTAATCACATACTTTGACTGTATTAAGAAAATTCTAGGGAAATTTAAAATTTCCACTCAACGGCTAAAATTTGAAATTTATTTAAAAACATCAAAAACTTGCAGCGGAAAAATATTTGTGTAAAACAGAGTCTTTACAAAAACAGACTAGAAAATTCTTACTGTTTAAACAATACCATGAGGAAAACGTTCGAAACTTCTCGGAGACATCTGCAGCCAGCTCGACATTATTGTCAATCTAGCGCCTACAGAGTTTGTCGACTCTGACCTTGGACAACACGCCTGTCTACGGCTTTGGTCGACGAACTCTGGACAAGCGACTTTGGACGACTAGATCTGAACAAATGATTGTGGACGATATCGCTACAAACAACATTAATTTAAACGACAACGTTTTGGATAACAATACTCTGGAAGACAACTTTGGACTACTGGTCCCCTCGTCCACGGCTACATAGGTTTAACGTCTACGGATTTTCGTCCACAGATTTACTTAAGTTTTATAGTCTATGGGCCAGGTGACTTTATCGTCCACGGGCTACGTGACTTCATTACTCACAGTTTACAAAGTCATCATCGTCCAATGACTAAAGTCCATAGACTTACTTAAACTCATCGTCTACGGACCACGTGACTTTATCATCCACGGGTCACGTGACTTTGAACGATGTTCCTATTCCTAACCTGAGACGACTACACTTATCCACAAAATAAGCAACTATTTCAACCTTCGACTCTGGATGATATGCTCGTCCACGACTTTGGACGACATTCTCGTCCACGACTCTATGACAACAACTTGACCGATTACACTCTAAGCAATGAACAACTCTGACTATTGAAAGAACTTGCAAATTTTCACAGTTACCATTCAAAATAACTTGACTCCATAAAATGCCAAAATCCAGTAAAAGAACTACAGTTAAAACTAACAATGTTTCCTTATCAGTGTAACTTCAAAAAAACATAACAGAAATATTAAAACTATCACTGTCATAAAAATTCTCAGCACACATCAACAAAACACTTGTCCACTAAGACTTCACATACTGACATTAGTTAAACCGCCTCATCAGTGCACCAAACCGTGGCATAGATGTGCTCCATCAACTTCATCTATCCTTTTGTAAACTCAGAGAACTCACCTATTGAAACCTCAGCACCTACATCACAAAACTCATTTATTAGCCTAATACTAAATAAGTAGAGTAAAATGAAATGAAGTACTGAAACATAAAAGTTAATCATGCAGTTTCTACTTTCACAACTCAGTTGTATTCGTTTTATGTTGATCCCTCTGTACAATGGGAGGTGGATCAAATTCCCAAGGTCTACATACTTTACTCGATTAAGGGGCGGATTAGTTCCCTTAATAGCTGATCTGATCTCTCCTTCGATGGGAAGTGGATCAAATTTTCCAAAGTCTACATCCTCTACTCGATTAAGGGACAGATTAGTTCCCTTAATAGTTTTTATGATTCAAACTACTCATGCCTTACCATACCATTACATGTAAATTCTTTTTCGTGTTCTTTCATAAACATGATGCATGACATACTAAAAACATTTAAAACAAGCATAAATCCTACTGTTTTGTGATGTAGGCCCGAAGGCACACACATACTTTACTTATCTGGGTTCCTAGAAATGTTTGGTGGAAGGCTACTTTGGGAGTTGACTCAAACCTAAAACCATAGACAGAGTATTGATTAGATCTTCACTAAATCTCATTCTAAACTATCCAGAAGATTAAGGAGGCTATTCGGGAGCTCTGTTCTTCGAGCATTCTAAAACAAGCTTCTACAAGCTCCCTTATCATCTACAATAACTAAACAGCAAGAAAATTGAAATAAATCTCACCTAGGTTGAAGAAATCGGAGGGGAAATTGCTGAGAGGAATCTGCTCTGCTGAGTTGATGATACGAACCAAGATAGGTCCAAGCCCAATGTTAAGGACAATAATCCATCTAACAAAGGAGACCCTAATGTGAATCAAGGTGCGACTAAGCTCAAACCCAAAGACAAAGATCTATGTAAAAATATTGTAGTTCTTCAAGGAGGATCATGTTTTATGGAGATCAACATCTTCAATTCAGCATCCCCTTATATTATGACATTCTTCAAGGTGAGACATAAATGGAGGATCAAGAACATGGAAGGGGGAATTTGTTTTCCTTATGACAAATAATTGTAATATTTCCTAATTATAGTTTTAGAAAGTTTCTTAATTATAGTTTTAGAAAGCTTTCCTAATCTTAGATTTAGAAAGTTTTCCTAAGTATTATTTTAGAAAGTTTTGATAACTTTGGTTCCGTCAGCAAGGTTCGATTGGGGTCAAGTTCCTTATACTCGATTTCAAAGGTGTTCCTGAGTTTCTAGGGTTTGATATACCCGTGGTTCTCATCATTTGGTATCAGAGCAAAGGTTCTTAGATTCAAGCGCTATCTTTATTATCTGTCAATCTCTTCTTACCCCGAATTTCTTTTTCAAAATTCTTCTTTTAAAAAAAAAAAAAGTTTCTTGAAAAAATAAAATAAAATAAATCCGAAAATTTAAAAAAAAAAAATTGAAAGTTCTCAAAACTTTTAAGCAACGATTCTTTGCTTATTTTCTTATTTCAAAAAAAAAATCTTAATATTTTGAGTATCAATATGTCGAGCATCAATTGCTTTCACAATCTTCTAGCTATAGTTTTAGAAAGTTTCTTAATTATAGTTTTAGAAAGTTTCTTAATTATAGTTTTAGAAAGTTTCTTAATTATAGTTTTAGAAAGTTTCTTAATTATAGTTTTAGAAAGTTTCTTAATTATAGTTTTAGAAAGTTTCTTAATTATAGTTTTAGAAAGTTTCTTAATTATAGTTTTAGAAAGTTTCTTAATTATAGTTTTAGAAAGTTTCTTAATTATAGTTTTAGAAAGTTTCTTAATTATAGTTTTAGAAAGTTTCTTAATTATAGTTTTAGAAAGTTTCTTAATTATAGTTTTAGAAAGTTTCTTAATTATAGTTTTAGAAAGTTTCTTAATTATAGTTTTAGAAAGTTTCTTAATTATAGTTTTAGAAAGTTTCTTAATTATAGTTTTAGAAAGTTTCTTAATTATAGTTTTAGAAAGTTTCTTAATTATAGTTTTAGAAAGTTTCTTAATTATAGTTTTAGAAAGTTTCTTAATTATAGTTTTAGAAAGTTTCTTAAACATTAAAAGCAATATACATGATTTTGAGTTACTCTTTGTGAGAATTTTCTCTTTGGTTCTTTGTGAAGAACTAGATCTTCTTCAAGTCAAAACTTGAAAGATCAACTTGATAGCTTTGGTTCTAACCACAAGTTCGGTTACGGGTCAAGCTCCTTGTTTGATAACTTTGGTTCCGTCAGCAAGGTTCGATTGGGGTCAAGTTCCTTATACTCGATTTCAAAGGTGTTCCTGAGTTTCTAGGGTTTGATATACCCGTGGTTCTCATCATTTGGTATCAGAGCAAAGGTTCTTAGATTCAAGCGCTATCTTTATTATCTGTCAATCTCTTCTTACCCCGAATTTCTTTTTCAAAATTCTTCTTTTAAAAAAAAAAAAAGTTTCTTGAAAAAATAAAATAAAATAAATCCGAAATTAAAATTGAAAGTTCTCAAACTTTTAAGCAACGATTCTTTGCTTATTTTCTTATTTCAAAAAAAAAATCTTAATATTTTGAGTATCAATATGTCGAGCATCAATTGCTTTCACAATATTCATTCTAAGCATCAATATTTTCTTTTGAGTGTGCTTATTATAATCTTATTATTTTATTGTCTCAATAAATTCTAAGTTATCGATTATATTTTCTTGGAGATTTCGAAGTTCTTGATTAATCATATTTGCTTTCACAATATTCAAGCATTAATTCATTATTCTGTGAGATTTCAAAAGTTTACTTTCTTGAAAAGTTTCTTTTCGTAAAAAGTTTCCTTTTTTTGAAAAATTTCCTTTCTTGAAAAGTTTCATTTCATAAAAAGTTTCCTTTTTTGAAAAGTTTCATTTCTTAAAAAGTTTCATTTCGTAAAAAGTTTCCTTTCTTAAAAAATTTCCTTTCTTGAAGTTCTATATTCTATTCTAAATTATTTGATTCTAACCGATTTTGGAAATTAGAATTTTGAGTTAAAAAGATTGATCTTACTTGTTTTTGCTTGTTAAATTTTTCTCTTGATTAGGTTTTTACACAAAAAGCTTAAAGAGAAAATTGAGAGGTAAAAGGCAAGAGGGTGAGACTATTATATAAAAGCCATTATTTGAAGGAAACACGAGTGGAGAGACTATATAATCGAGTGTAAACACGTGAGTGAGTTCTGTTTACTTACTATTTTTGTTCACTAATAATTTTTATTTTTCTTTCTTGAAATTATGAGTAGTGATGAAAGACTTGCTATGAAGTAAATGAGGGCTATACTAGATCAATTTAAGGCGTTAGACATGAGGTATGAAAGAAAAAAGTCTCCTTCTAATAGCCATGCATGGAAGAGCAAATCACCAATTGAGTATTATTATGAGGAATTCGACTACGAGGATGACAATTACAAAAGATAGAGACATACTAGAACAAAACAAAGTGACAACTTTTTGATCGACTACTACAATGATTTGGTGGAACAAGAAGCAAAGAAACAAATATTGAAAAAACAAGAGGTTACACAAAAAGACGACAAGCCACCAACCAAAGAGTAACCGACTGAAGAGCCACCAACTGAAGAAGATCCACCAACCGAAGAACCACCTACCAAAGAGCCCGTAAAAGAGGAAGTTAGTTGTCTTCAACAAGATCTAATTTTTATGATATTTCAACAAGAGAAAGATAACTACTCGATGGAGGAAATTGTCCCAAAAATCTACGAGATTCAAGAAGCAAAAGTGTTGTTGAAGTATGAACCAAAAAATTATGAAGTTGAGGTACAAAAGGTGAAGAACATTGATGAAGAAAGTGAGAACAATATTGTCATGTTGGCAAGGGAGCAAGCACTTGTTACTTGTTCCAAAGATTTTATTTTTTCTAACAATCTTAATCCTTTTTCTAGTGTGAATTTCTTTGTGTATGATCCAGGAGATTCGAGGACGAATCTCTTCGAAGGGAAAGGGAATGATATGAACTAAGATAGGTCCAAACCCAATGTCAAGGACAATAATCCATCTAACAAAGGAGGCCTTAATGTGAATCAAGGTGCGACTAAGCTCAAACCCAAAGACAAAGATCTATGTAAAAATATTGTAGTTCTTCAAGGAGGATCATGCTTTACGAAGATCAACATCTTCAATTCAGCATCCCCTTACATTATGACATTCTTCAAGGTGAGACATAAATGGAGGATCAAGCACATAGAAGGAGGAATTTGTTTTCCTTATGACAAATAATTGTAATATTTCATAATTATAGTTTTAGAAAGTTTCTTAATTATAGTTTTAGAAAGTTTCTTAATTATAATTTTAGAAAGTTTTCCTAATCTTAGATTTAGAAAGTTTTCCTAAGTATTATTTTAGAAAGTTTCCTAATTATTGTTTTAGTAATATTTCCTAATTAAATTAGGATAGTTTGTAGCCTATTTAAAGGCATAAACTTTGCAACATTAAAAAGCAATATACATGATTTTGAGTTACTCTTTGTGAGAATTTTCTCTTTGGTTCTTTGTGAAGAACTAGATCTTCTTCAAGTCAAAACTTGAAAGATCAACTTGATAGCTTTGGTTCTAACCACAAGTTTGGTTATGGGTCAAACTCCTTGTTTGATAATTTTGGTTCCGTCGACAAGGTTCGATTAGGGTCAAGTTCCTTATATTTGATTTCAAAGGCGTTCCTGAGTTTCTATTCTTTATTGTTAAAGGGTCTCGGGTTTGATATACCTGTGGTTCTCATCAGTTGAGCTGAATGTCGAATGAGGAAATGTGACAGCCCCAGACCCAGTAAGGGTTGATGAGCCATCACTCAGGAACATTTTGAAAACTTGGACTATTATTTTTTTTTTAATTAAACAGACTGAACTTTTTAAAAAATACAAACCCTTAAAACTTTACAGAGAGAGAAAACATTCTCAGTATTTGATAGCAAAACGGGAAACAGTTAAAATCGGACCACAGAATGAATGACAGAAGAAAAGCAGGAAGACTAGAACACTTAAAAATTTGGATGTAAACCTTCTCTGGCATTGAGGTGAGAAAATAAGGAAGAACAGGAATGAACAACAGATGGAAACGGGAAGAAATGGGATATATAAAAACTTGGCTGTAGAAATAGAAGACTGAAGAAATCAGAATACTTTGATCGTTTAAATAAAAGGCTGGATGGACGACGAACATGCAAAGGAAAGCATGATAAAATACATGCAGTGAAAATAAATGAGAAACATAAACTGGAAGACATACTGGGAGAAAGGCTACAGTGAATAACAAGATCGGGTGATGTAGGGCGGAAGAAGTAAATAAACTGAGGCGGAAGAAACAAGGCGGAAGATGTGACTAAACCGGGGCAGAAGAAGCAAGGCGGAAGATGTAGGTGAACTGGGCAGCAGATGTGGGTGAATGACGTCAGGCGGAAGATGTAGTGAACTGGGCGGAAGATATAGGTGAATGGCGTCAGGCGGAAGATGTAGTGAACTGGGCGGAAGATATAGGTGAATGACGTCAGGCGGAAGACTTAAATAAACCGGAGGACTTAAATAAACCGGGGCGGTGGATATAGCATAAGGCGGTAGATGTAGTGGAAGACTCAGTTTTAAAGGCAGAATTGACAACTTTTAACAGGAAGACATATAAACAGAGAGCATAAAACAGAAAGCATAAAAGTTTCAAACCCTCAAAACCTAATTCAGAACAAAGTTGTAAAACATGCCTTACAGATGACAGAGATTCAAGAAAAACAAACTGCATGGATAGTTCTAAAACTCGAGACCATCCATGCACAACCTAAAAAGGGAGATTTCCAAGCAGTTCCAGAATATTTCAAATTATCCATACAACTGTTAAATACAGAGGTTTAAAAACTTAGACATCGGAACCTATACATTATCCAAATTTCCAACAGAATCTCAATAGAGTTTTAAAACAGAAACACCAGAATCCTAGTAGAGTTTCAAACATGACCTTTTGTAACGCCCCGGGTTATCTGAACCCGGTTCGTCACACCATGCCCGTACATGACTAAAATTTTCAACCGTATTATATTTTTTTAAAAAAACTTGCAGCGGAAATCATTTAAGTAAAATGGAGTTAAACAAAACTATTGTACAATGCTTGAATACTCAGTTAGAATTATTGGGAATAATTCGGCAAAAGGAATAAAGGATTAAATTGCAGAACACTTCATAAGTTTCAAAAGTCAAACGCATCGCCCGCTGAACAAAGTCAACAAAAAGGGGCTGAAGCAGAAAATAGAAGACATCATCCTGTGGCAAAACTACAAAATACGCTCTACACCTTCCGGTGACGTCAGCCGGATGATCGACGCTATACAGCATCCACCGGTCACAAAACGACAAAACATTTCCTACATCTTCCGGTAGATTAACACACGACATCCACCGGTCACTAAACGACAAAACATTTCCTACATCTTCCGGTGGATTAACACACGACATCCACCGGTGAGTAGAATACTCAACATCATCCGGTGACGTCAACCGGATGATTCAATTCGCCAGTGTCTATCAGCGAACAACACCCAACATCCACCGGTGAACTCCATTCACCGATGGTTGAATTTGTAAAAAAAAAACTTACTCAAGACATTCAAAAGCCCCCGACTCTAAGTAACCCAGGAAACTCCACAGAAAGTAGACAATATTTCTACTAATCAAACTTCCTGCAAAAACATCTCTAGCTGCGAGAAGGACGAGCTCACTTCACTGAACCCATTTAGAACCATTCAAATCCTTACATTACTCAATTTCTGTAAAATCAACATTTATACCTAACCAAATACTATTATCAACAAACTCAAGAAAGAAACATATTCGAAATATTGAAAACCACTATTGTCATGAAAACTCAGCAAATTTAAATTGAACACTGTCAACTAAACTTTCAGATCATTGACACCAGTTAACCCGCCTCATCAGTTTACCAGGCCGAAACATGAATGTGCTCCTCCAACCAGCCTATCCCTCAGTGAACTCAGAGAATTCACCTACAGTATCTTCAACACCTACATCACAAAACTCATCTATTAGCCTAATGCTAAGTAAGTAAAGCAGGAATGAAATGAATTGCTGAAACATAAATTCCTAAACATGCATTTTCTACTTTCTCATCTCAGTTGCATACATATATATTCATAAACTGTTCTGATCCCTCTGTTCCCTTGGGAGTGGGATCAATTCTCTCAATGTCATACATCCTCTACTCGATTAAGGGGCGGATGAATTCCCTTAATAGCTGATCTGATCCCTTGGTTCCCTTGGGAGTGGGATCAGTTCTCCCAATGTCATACATCCTCTACTCGATTAAGGGGCGGATGAATTCCCTTAATAGCTGATCTGTCACATTCAGTTCATGCCTCACCATTCTTACATGGAAATTCATTTTCGTAATCTTTCAAAAACATGATGCATGACATACAAAATCATTCACAAGATGCATAACCCTACTGTCTTGTGATGTGGGCCCGAAGGCACATGCATACTTTACTTACTTGGATTCCTGGAAATTATTCGGTTACCACTACTCGAGAAGCTCTGTACACCTAATGTAACACCCGACATTTCGGCCAGGTAACTTTTAACTATATTATCGGTCACTTTTCCGGATTAGAATTTAAGACAAGGCTAAATTAATAATATGTGGATTTTTGAACTAGGTCGAGTGGCATAATGGTAATATGAGGAGTAAGAGTTTGTATTTAAAGAAAATGGAAGGAGTTCAAATTTCTAAAAAAGCTACAGTAGCCGACACCCTTCCCCTTTTCTCTCGGCGATTTCTTCTTCCCCAAGCTCCTGCTCTCGGTTGCCGTCATTCTCCCTCACCGGTGACTAGTTTCAGCCTGCATTTCCTCTTCGAATCCGCATCCGAGGTATGCATTAGACAATGCAGCTATCTATCAGTTCATTAGCTCTGTTTTCGGCCCGGCATTTGAACTTGGAATTTAGCAATGGCCGTGTTGCTTTAGAACATTTCGAATCCGAGGGTAGTAATGTCAACCCGAATAGATTCTAGACATTTTAAGTAATCTAACTCAGATTTAATTGATTGTTGAATCTGCTGTCCTATCTCGGATTTCAGATTCTGTGCAGAGCATTAGACTAAGGGATTCGGGGGTGACTCTAGCTATTAGATTTTAGGATGACTGATGACTAGAACTTTTAGGACTTTATTTAACTATTGTAATGTGAAATATGCTAGGTGAAGGAGCTGAAGGAAAGTGATTCAAGTTGCTAAGGAATCCAGGTAAGTGAATGTACTAAGTTTCCGGCCAATAGGGCCCTACATCAAAGGGTTATGTTAGATTTAGTGAACGTTGTCCACTGTATGTTTGAGGAAATGTCGGAGAATATGATGAAATGTCGATGGATATGGTTCTGTTATTCTGATGTACTCCCCTGTTATAGTTCGATGATTAAGTGCATTTATGTTATGCATCATGTTTTACTCCTCAAGCATATGAAAATGTTTTGAAATATGTTTTCTCATGAATAAGATAAGAAGATAAAACTTATGCAACGTGGTTAAGTGAGGGTTGGGGGTGGTTCGGCGTATGTCACAGTCCGCAGTAGGACATATGAATACGACCCGCAGTAGGGACCATGATCAAACTCACTGTCGAACCCCCTTTACCAGCACAAATCCTCTCTTAAATCCACATAATGTAATGAAGAATACGAATGATGAAAGGAATGATGAATATGAGCATGTCTACGAATGATGATTATGAACTATGAATACGAGATACGATTATGAATGATGATTAAGGTAAGTACATGAAAAGAAAAGACTTATGAGCACGTTTTTTTTTTCCTCCAAGTTATGCATTCATGAACTCATAATAGTTTGCATTCCTTACTAAGCCTTAGGCTTACAGTTACACCTTATGATGTAGGTGAAGAAATATCCGGTGAGGAATTCAAAGTTGATGAAAACGTCTAAACTGGTTGCTGGAAGGTACTCAGAGGGTGAGGTCTGTGGCTGGATGGCGAAATGAGACTCCTGGTCGTACTCCTATGTTTTTAGTATGTTTATGAATACTGAGGTTTAATTATGGTAGATTTACCTTAAGTATGAGAGTCAAGACCTGTTTGAATGAGTTCCTTACTTTGAGGATAACTAAGAAACCATGAAGAGATTATATGATATTGAGTCTTCCGCTATGTGTATTCTGAATGGATTGTGTTTAAGAGATGTATAAAAGTAGTGTTAAGCTTCTAGCCGACGCCATCGGCAGAAGATGTGTCATTTAGTATGCTCATCTTCCGGCTGACGTCATCGGCAGGAGATGTGCTAAATGTTAAGTTGCTTTCCGGCTGATGTCATCGGCAGGAGGATTGTGATGGGAGTCGGGTAAGTTTGTCTTCCGGGGGACGTCATCGGAAGAGGAAAGGTATTTGTCTTCCGGCTGACGTCATCGGTAGATAAGGAGTATTTGCCATCGGCAGATGGTGAGTTAATCTGTCGGAAGATGTAGTTGTCTTAAGCCATCGGCAGATGACGGCAATGTCTGTTATCTGGCGGTCGGTATGAGTAGTGAGTTAAGCTATCGGAAGATGCGATGCCACGTCATCGGCAGATATAGCGTATTTGCCATCGGCAGATGAGAGCATCGTTTATTGTTCTCTCATCGGCAGATGTAGACGACTTCCGTTGTATAATTGAACGGTGTTTTAATTGGTCACACGAGTTGCACGTGACTGTCGGCAGATGCAAATGTGTGTGCCTACCGATAGATGTTTAATGAATCTTGTGAGATGCACGTGCTGACCGGTAGAATAATGAATCTTGTGAGATGCACGTGCTGACCGGTAGAATAATCTTGTGAGATGCACGTGCTGACCGGTAGAATAATGAATCTTGTGAGATGCACGTGCTGACCGGTAGAATAATGAATCTTGTGAGATGCACGTGCTGACCGGTAGAATAATGAATCTTGTGAGATGCACGTGCTGACCGGTAGAATAATGAATCTTGTGAGATGCACGTGCTGACCGGTAGAATAATGAATCTTGTGAGATGCACGTGCTGACCGGTAGAATAATGAATCTTGTGAGATGCACGTGCTGACCGGTAGAATAATGAATCTTGTGAGATGCACGTGCTGACCGGTAGAATAATGAATCTTGTGAGATGCACGTGCTGACCGGTAGAATAATGAATCTTGTGAGATGCACGTGCTGACCGGTAGAATAATGAATCTTGTGAGATGCACGTGCTGACCGGTAGAATAATGAATCTTGTGAGATGCACGTGCTGACCGGTAGAATAATGAATCTTGTGAGATGCACGTGCTGACCGGTAGAATAATGAATCTTGTGAGATGCACGTGCTGACCGGTAGAATAATGAATCTTGTGAGATGCACGTGCTGACCGGTAGAATAATGAATCTTGTGAGATGCACGTGCTGACCGGTAGAATAATGAATCTTGTGAGATGCACGTGCTGACCGGTAGAATAATGAATCTTGTGAGATGCACGTGCTGACCGGTAGAATAATGAATCTTGTGAGATGCACGTGCTGACCGGTAGAATAATGAATCTTGTGAGATGCACGTGCTGACCGGTAGAATAATGAATCTTGTGAGATGCACGTGCTGACCGGTAGAATAATGAATCTTGTGAGATGCACGGCTGACCGGCTAGGGTAAGTTTAGAAACTCGAGTTTGTCGTTAGCGATCGCAGGACGGTGAAAGATAAATGCGGTTATTACAGCGAATTTAAGTTAAGTTAGGATGAGCTATGATATAAACCAAAAAAAAGTATACTACGTTACAGAGGTATATAAAAGTACGGATACAGTTAAAGAAAAGTCATGACACGTGACGAACCTTCTCGGGTCGTCACACCTAATGTCATAAGCAGAATACCGATTAGATCATCACTAACCTTAACCTTATATCGTTCAGAAACCTAAGGAGCTAGTTTGGAAAACTCTGGTTATCGAACATTCTCAACACTAAACCCGAACTCAACACACTCGCAGCCTTATCAAAAATACACGCATTGTACTTTCTCTGCTATATAGCCACTAAAATCTCAAGATAACGAAAGAAAAACTTACCTAGTTTGAAGGAGAATCGAGCGAGGGAAAATCACCTAGAGAGCTCGACTGCCTGAGCTGAAAATCCAAAGAGGAAAATGAGGGAACAATGGCGGCTAAACCTCATTAAACCCTCCCTTAAATGCGTTATCCACAATAAATTACAATTTACCATTTTATCCTTGCTCAATCACTTGTTAACCTAATCACTAAATCACCCATATTTCAATTATAAAACATTCTCTATAAATGGAAAAAGGTAAATCGGTTAATGGAAACCGGGTGTTACACCTTTACTTTAAAAACTTAAGCCTTGGGATAGAAATATGTCTGGCTGTCGCAACCACCCCCCCGAAAGCTCAAGCCACTAGCCACCTAATCGTCGGACTGAGGCACAAAGTCTTCATCCACAGGATCCGTACCTTACAACAAGGAGTTCACCTATGAGTCTAAAACTCAGTAAGAACATGAATAAAATGCAGTGATGCATATGCTATGCATGAACTTTCAGAATACAGTGACAGTACATTACATTACGTTTCACTGGCAGAAGGGTATAAGTGGGGCTTATAGAGGAACTGGCGAGTGCACTATCAGGCACATACAGATATACAGAATATAACATAAACAGAGGGCCAGTCCCCATCCCACACTTAACCGATACATTATATTCAGATTTTTCTTTTATCTTTCTTAACTTCAAAACGTGTACAGAAAATATTTTGCATGAGCTTTCAGGGAAAAACGTATATGCATGGACATTTACAGTGCTTAAAATTAAAACAGCAGACAACAGAAATAAAACGGCAGAACATGAAGAGAAATGCAGAAAACTTAGAACGTAACTCTAACTTATCTACCCAAAACAACCCGACAAAAGTAAAACCTAGTATCTCCGAGTTGTAGGGTCTTAAGGGCCAATCTACACACATGAACTTACTTGTTTGCTGTAGAGTTGATAGTCTTAAATGTGTTGCCTCGGTGATGCACGAACCTATACATGCATGAAAAGAAAATAAACAGAGCTGCAAATGCTAACTAATAACTTAGTAGAATATGCTTCAAACTCTATTCAAACCTTTTGAAAACAACCAACGTGTTTTCATCCAAAACAGTGAGTTCTCTCCAAATTATCATAACCCCAAACTACAACGAAACTCACATTTTAACTTATCCAAACCCGTTAACTTTAGCAGATGTTTACCTTAGGCAGAGAAACAGAAGAAAACTGAGGAGATCGAAGGAGCTTCGAAGGGCATTTGTCGTCTGGAAGAGAGAAAACAGAGGGGAGTGGAAAGAAGCAAAGGAGAAATGAGGGTTTCACGTAGGAGGAAAGAGAAGAAGAACATGGCTTCTTCAACAAGTTGCCAAGTGTCACTCAACCATTGGCTTCCTCCCACCAACCTTAATTGGCTTCCTATTTTGCCCTTCCATTGGTTTTTAACTAAATTACTATTTAGTTTGCCAAATCGGTTTTACGAATCACCCACATTCAATTGAAACCATCGGTAAATTCATAAAATATACACTGTATAAATATTCCCATTAATTCCATCTAATAATTTAAGGAATATTTACATGGCAAAAATACCGGGTGTTACATCCCACCCACCTTAACAGAATTTTGTCCCCAAAATTTGCTTAAGCGAATAGGTCCGGATATTGGGCTCTAACATCTTGTTGTCTTTCCCATGTGGCTTCCTCCACATTATGATTGCGCCATAAAACTTTCACCAATAGGACTACCTTGTTGCGCAACACCTTGAGTGAAGTATCCAATATCTGTATGGGCCTTTCTTCATATGTCAGCGTCGGCATGATATCAAAGTCCACCTGTTTCACGATCTGAGTTGGATCTCGTACACATTTTCTCAGCGTCGAGACATGGAAAAGGTTGTGAACTCCATCCATTGATGCTGGCAACTGTAGTCTGTAACCCATGCTTCCCACACGCTTTAAGATAGAAAAATGTCCAATAAACCGTGGGCTGAGCTTCCCTTTCTTACCAAATCTCATTACGCCGTTGAAAGGTGACACTTTCAAAAATACTTCATCGCCCTCAGCAAACTCTAAGTCTCTTCTTCTATGGTCCGCATAACTCTTCTGTCGACTCTGAGCAATTTTTATTCGTTACTTAATAGCAGCAATTACTTCGGACATCTGCTGTAATAACTCAGGGCTGATAAGCTTGGCTTCTCCTACTTCATCCCAACACAATAGGGATCTACACTTCCTACCGTAAAGAGCTTCATATGGAGCCATGCCGACCGTAGCCTGGTAGCTATTATTATAAGCAAACTCCACTAACGGCAAATATCTACGCCAAGGAGCATGAAATTCCAGCACACACGACCTTAACATATCCTCTAATATCTGGATCGTTCTCTCGGATTGTCCGTCAGTCTGTGGATGAAAGGCTGTGCTGAAGTTTAACTTGATACCCAAGGAGTGTTGCAAGCTTTTCCAGAATCTTGATGTGAATCTTGGGTCCTGGTCAGATACAATCGATACTTGCACCCCATGCAGCTTGATGATCTCACTAATGTATAGCTCTGCATACTGGTCCTTAGCCGTCCTTGGTAGGCCAACAACGAAGTCCATAGTGATATTCTCCCACTTCCATTCAGGGATCGGAAGAGGTTGAAGCATTCCACCTGGTTGTTGATGTTCAGCTTTGACTTGTTGACATATCATTCAAGACTCCACATATTTGCTACTTCATTCTTCATAATCGGCCACCAGAAGTGAAGTTTCAAGTCTTGATACATCTTTGTGTTTCTAGGATGCACTCAGAAAGAAGACGAGTGGGCTTCTGACATGATGCTCTTTCGTAGCTCTTCATCTCTCGGAACATACCATCGGTCTCTGAACTTCAGAATACCATCTCCCGAATAGCTGAACACGGAAGAGGCCATGGGCAACTTGCTCACTATATCAGCCATCTCCTTTGAATTGGTCTTCTGGGCTTCTTTAATTCGGTCTAGGATGGTGGGCCATAGTGTCAAGTCCGCTAGTATGGCCGATAGCCCATAAACTATCTACATATCAAACTTCTGAATCTCTCTCCTCATAGGCATTGATATGGCCGACATAGCTGGTTGCATAGTAGCTGGCATCCTGCTCAATGCATCGGCTACCACGTTAGCTTTTCCCGGGTGGTATTTAATCTCAATGTCGTAATCTTTCACAAATTCTAACCACCGCCTTTGTCTGATGTTTAACTCTTTCTGGGTAAATATGTACCTCAAGCTTTTTTGATCCGAAAACACCTTACACGATTGCCCATACAAGTGGTGTCTCCATACTTTTAGTGCATAAACAACTGCCGCTAACTCCAGATCGTGAGTAGGGTAGTTTTGCTCATGACTCTTCAATTGTCTGGATGCGTATGCCACTACTTTCCCTTCTTGCATTAATACACATCCCAGACCAATCCTCGACGGGTCACAATAAACACTAAATTTTCCGTCTTCAACTGGCAATACTAACAAAGGAGTAGTGGTCAATTTTTGCTTAAGCGTCTGAAAACTCAACTCATAAGCTTTAGACCGCTTGAACCTGATGTCTTTCCTCGTTAAGCTAGTCATGGCTTTCGCTATCACAGAAAATCCCTTAATAAACTTTATGTAATAACCCACTAACCCGATAAAACTCCGTACTTCGGTGGCATTCCTCGGTCTCGGCCATTCTCTCACAGCCTGAATCTTGGATGGATCTATCGAAACTCCTTCTGCAAACACCACGTGGCCTAGGAAGTTAATTCTGCTCAACAAAAATTCACATTTCGACAGCTTGGCGTACAATTGATGTTGTTTTAGAGCTGACAGCACCATAGCTAAGTGCTTTTCATGCTCCACCTCATTCTAAGAATAAACCAGGATGTCGTCGATGAAGACGATTACAAATTTATCCAAGAAGTCCTGGAATATCCTGTTCATCAGGTCCATAAATGCCGTCAGAGCATTAGTTAACTCGAACGACATTACCAAGAACTCGTAGTGTCCGTACCGGGTCCTGAAGGCGGTCTTTGGAATATCATCAGCCCTGACCTTCAATTGGTAATAACCGGAGCGCAAGTCAATCTTTGAAAATGCCCGAGCCCCTTGTAGTTGGTCAAATAGATTGTCGATCCTCGGCAACGGGTACTTATTCTTGATGGTTAACTTGTTTAGCTCACAGTAGTCGATGCACATACGTAGGGACCCATCCTTCTTCTTGACGAATAAGATAGGAGCGCCCCACGGGAAGAAACTAGGGCGCACAAAGCCCTTGTCCACCAATTCCTTTAGCTGAGCCTTCAACTCCCTCAGCTCTATTGGTGCCATTCGGTACGGATTCTTCGATACCGGTTCGGCACCAGGACATACATCAATCTCAAACTCAATTTCGCGATCCGGTGGCAATCTCGGTAAGTCATCTAAGAAAACCTCCGAGAAGTTTCAAACTACCGGAATATTTCAAAGTTCCACCTCGCCTTGCTTTCGAACATCTACCACATGGGCAAGAAATCCGACGCATCCTGACCTCATCAGCCGTTGAGCTTTTAAGGAGGATATAATAGGTATACTGCGCTTCTCCGGTATAGCCTGATAAGAGAACTCGTTCTCGTTCCGGTGCTTAAACGATATCAGCCCGAACCTGCAGTTGATGGTGGCGTGATGTCTAAATAGCCAGTCCATCCCCAGAATCACATCGTATCCTCTCATACCGATAACGATAAGATTGGCATACAACTTCTGGTCTCCTACTGACACTATATCACCCCGTACAACCTGGTCAGAGTGCATAAACTCTCCGGATTGTAGCATAATGCTGTAGGGCTGATCTGACGGCGTACAACAAAACTTCTGTCTAACCACGAAGTCCATTGCCACAAATGAATGTGTGGCCCCCATGTCCTACAAGGTATAAGCAGATGTATCACATATTGAAATTGTACCTGTAATTGCTGTATACTGGGTGGCATCCTCATCATTCTCTATCATTGCAAAAGCTCTAAGTATGGCCTGATTTGGTCTCGTGTCCGGCATTGGGCAATCCCGGACGTGATGGCCTTCTTTGCCACATCGAAAGCATTGGCCGGTTATGAGTCTGCATTCCCCTCTGTGAATTTTCCGACATCGCGGGCATACGGAAAGCTGAGGAGCTCCCATTGGTCTCTTTCCCTTGTCTTGATAAGTGATGGTCTCATTGGGCCTCTTAATGCTCCTGTTCTGTTGCTGTTGAGATTGCAAATTTTGACTTCTTTGTTGTTGTTGTTGTTGAGGGGGATCACGGAGAAATCTCTTCGACGAATCCCTCTGTCTCTGGGACTTTATTTCTAAAGCCTCCAACTGATAAGCCTTGGCCACCACTCTCGGGTACGGTGCCTCATCAAATCCCCCGGTTGTGATCCCTCGTAAAAGGTCCATCTTCAGACCTTGAATAAACTTGTGTACTTTATTCTCATCGGTGACCACCAAATGTGTTGCATAGCGGGACAAGGACTCAAACGTCTGAACGTATTCAGCCACTGATCTGTATTGTCGTAGCCGAGAGAATTCAACCAATTTTTCCTTCCTCATACTGCGGTCGAAATACTTCTTGTAAAAGATATTCTTGAATCCCTCCCAGCTTAATGCCACAGTAGTTGACCGCACTGTGTCCCACCAAAATCCAACATTCTTGGTGAGATGAAACGTGGCACATGTAACCTTCTTGCTCTCCTCCACTTCGGAATAGTTGAACATTTGTTCAATCTGCCGAACCCATTCCTCAGCGTGAGCTGGATCCGTCGATGATCCGTCAAACATCGGCGGATGGAGTCGTCGGAACCTATCTCCACTGGTATCACGTGGAGCATTACCACGATTGTTATTTCTGTTATCTTCTCTGGCCATCAAACGTTCCACCATGCGGGACTGTACACCCACCAGCTCAATTAATCGATCTATGGCCCTGGCACTATCGCTTGCTTTATCATGGTGTCCTCTCACCATTTCTAAGAAAACCATATAAACAAAATAATTAAATTTTATAAACAGGAATTTTTACGTGAACCTAAACACTTACAGTTGGTGGAGCGATCTCACGTGGCAGGTTGTACAACCAGACATTTCTCCAGAACCGTTTTTAAAACCTAGCGGCTCTGATACCATAACTGTGACAGCCCCGGACCCGATCGGGGTCGAGGAGCCATCACTCCGGAAAATTTCAAAACGTGGACTATTATTTTTTTTATTTAAATAGACTAAACTTTTTAAAAAATACAAACCCTTAAAACTTTACAGAGAGGGAAAACATTCTCTGGATTTGAAAGCAAAACGGGAAACAGTTAAAATCGGATTACAAAATGAATGACAGAAGAAAAGCAGGAAGACTGGAACACTTAAAAATTTGGATGTAAACCTTCTCTGACATTGAGGTGAGAAAAACAGGAAGAACAGGAATGACCAACAGATGGAAACGGGAAGAAAAGGGATATATAAAAACTTGGACTGCAGAAATAGAAGACTGAAGAAATCAGAATACTTTGATCGTTTAAATAAAAAGGCTGGATGGACGACAAACATGCAAAGGAAAACGTGATAAAATATATGCAGTGAAAATAAATGAAAAACATAAACTGGAAGACATACTGGGAGAAAGGCTATAGTGAATAACATGATCGGGTGATGTAGGGCGGAAGAAGTAAATAAACTGGGGCGGAAGAAACAAGGCAGAAGATGTGACTAAACCGGGGCGGAAGAAGTAGGGCGGAAGATGTAGGTGAACTGGGCGGAAGATCTGGGTGAATGACGTCAGGCGGAAGATGTAGTGAACTGGGCAGAAGATATAGGTGAATAACATCAGGCGGAAGATGTAGTGAACTGGGCAGAAGATATAGGTGAATGACGTCAGGCGGAAGATGTAGTGAACTGGGCGGAAGATATAGGTGAATGATGTCAGGCAGAAGATGTAGTGAACTGGGCGGAAGATATGGGTGAATGACGTCAGGCGGATGACTTAAATAAACCGGAGGACTTAAATAAACCGGGGCGGTGGATATAGCCATAAGGCGGTAGATGTAGCGGAAGACTCAGTTTTAAAGGCAGAATTGACAAATTTTAACAGGAAGACATATAAACAGAGAGCATAAAACAGAAAGCATAAAAGTTTCAAACCCTCAAAACCCGATTCAGAACAAAGTTGTAAAACATGCTTTACAGATGACAGAGATTCAAGAAAAACAAACTGCATGGATAGTTCTAAAACTCGAGACCATCCATGCACAACCTAAAAAGGAAGATTTCCAAGCAGTTCCAGAATATTTCAAATTATACATACAACTGTCAAATACAGAGATTTAAAAACTTAGACATCGGAACCTATACATTATCCAAATTTTCAACAAAATCCCAATAGAGTTTTAAAACAGAAACACCAGAATCCTAGTAGAGTTTACAGACATGACCTTTACTTTAAAAACTTAAGCCTCGGGACAGAATTATGTCTGGCTGCCATAACCACCCCCCGAAAGCTCAAGCCACTAGCCACCTAATCGTCAGACTGAGGCACAAAGTCCTCATCCACAGGATCCGTACCTACAACAAGGAGTTCACCTATGAGTCTAAAACTCAGTAAGAACATGAATAAAATGCAATGATGCATATGCTATGCATGAACTTTCAGAATACAGTGACAGTACATTACATTACATTTCACTAGCAGATGGGTATAAGTGAGGCTTATAGAGGAATGGGCGAGTGCACTATCAGGCACATACAGATATACAGAATATAACATAAATGGAGGGCCAGTCCCCGTCCCACACTTAATCGATACATTATATTCAGATTTTTCTTTTATCTTTCTTAACTTCAAAACGTGTACAGAAAACATTTTGCATGAGCTTTTGGGAAAAACGTATATGCATGGACATTTACAGTGCTTAAAATTAAAACAACAGACAACAGAAATAAAACGGCAGAACATGAAGAGAAATGCAGAAAACTCAGAACGTAACTCTAACTTATCTACCCGAAACAACCCGACAAAAGTAAAACCTAGTATCTCCGAGTTGTAGGGTCTTAAGGGCCAATCTACACACATGAACTTACTTGTTTGCTGTAGAGTTGATAGTCTTAAATGTGTTGCCTCGGTGATGCACGAACCTATACATGCACGAAAAGAAAATAAACAGAGCTGCAAATGCTAACTAATAACTTAGTAGAATATGCTTCAAACTCCAATCAAACCTTTTGAAAACAACCAACGTGTTTTCATCCAAAACAGTGAGTTCTCTCCAAGTCATCATAACCCCAAACTACAACGAAACTCACATTTTAACTTATCCAAACCCATTAACTTTAGCAGATGTTTACCTTAGGCAGAGAAACAGAAGAAAACTGAGGAGATCAAAGGAGCTTCGAAGGGCGTTTGTCGTCTGGAAGAGAGAAAACAGAGGGGAGTGGAAAGAAGCAAAGGAGAAATGAGGGTTTCACGTAGGAGGAAAGAGAAGAAGAACATGACTTCTTCAACAAGTTGCCAAGTGTCACTCAACCATTGGCTTCCTCCCACCAACCTTAATTGACTTCCTATTTTGCCCTTCCATTGGTTTTTAACTAAATTACTATTTAGTTTGTCAAATCGGTTTTACGAATCACCCACATTCAATTGAAACCATCGGTAAATTCATAAAACATACATTGTATAAATATTCCCATTAATTCCGTCTAATAATTTAAGGAATATTTACATGGCAAAAATTTCGGGTGTTACAGGAAATGAGAAACAATGGCGGCTAAACCTTCATTAAACCCTTCATTTATAACACTTGCTCCACAATTACATTTATGCCCTTGACTAACCAACTTTAACCTATTTAAGCAACCAATCAAATTTACTTAATTCTATAAAAATAAAAGTCACAAAATGATACTATTAAAAATCAAGGCTGACAATTACCAATTGCTACAATCTACCCTCCTTAAAAGAATTTTGTCCTCAAAATTCAATGCTCAAACAACTCAAGATAAAGGCTCATCATGTCTTGTTGGCGCTCCCAAGTTGCCTCTTTTACATTCTGGTTACACTATAACACCTTCACTAGCTGAACTTCCTTATTACGTAGCACTTTTGTTGCATAGTCTAGAATTTCTACAGGTTTCTCCTCATAGGTAAGAGTATGATGAATTTCAATGTTCTGCTATTCTACAATCTGTGATGGATCCCGCATACACTTCTTCAACATAGAAACGTGGATTACATTGTGAATTCCCTCCATAGAGACTGGTAACTGTAATTGATAGGCTGTCTTCCCAATCCTCTTCAAGATTGAGAAAGGTCTGATGTATCTGGGATTCAACTTGCCTCTTTTCCCAAATCTTGCAACTTCTTTGAACGGTGAAACTTTAAGAAAAACTTCATCACCGACTTCAAATTCCAAATCTCTACATCTTCTATCAGCATAACATTTCTGCCGGCTTTGAGCTTTCAAGATTCGCTGTTGGATAAGAGTAATCTTCTCCATTGTTTGCTGCACAAAGTCAGGACCAATCAAGCGTGCTTCTCCAGCTTCATCCCAGTACAAAGGAGATCTGCACTTTAGTCTATATAATGCATCGTATGGTGCCATGCTTGTTGCCTGAAAACTGTTATTATAGGAGAATTCCACCAATGATAAATACTTACTCTAAGAACCCTGGAATTCTAATACACATGCACGAAGCATATCCTCTAATGTTTGAATAGTCCTCTCGGATTGTTCATCTGTTTGGGGGTGAAAAGCTGTACTAAAATTGAGCTGCGTACCCATAGCCTTATGCAAACTCTTCCAAAACTTATATGTAAATCTAGAATCTCGGTCTGAAACTATTGTGACTAGAACTTCATGCAATCGTACAATCTCATGCACATACAATTCAGCGAGTTGATCCATCGAGTATGTCATCTTTATAGGCAGGAAGTGAGCAGATTTGGTTAAACGATCAACTATCACCTAAATTGCATCATGTTCCTTTGCTGTTCTAAGCAATCCTACAACAAAGTCCATAGTTATTTGTTCCCATTTCTATTTGGGAACTGGTAAAGGTTGCAATGTTCCTACAGGTCTCTGATGTTCAGCTTTAACCCGTTGGCAAATCAAACACGTTCCAATGTACTCCGCCACACTTCTTTTCATATATGGCCACCAATAATGTTGTTTAAGGTCTCTGTACATTTTTTGTACTTCCAGGATGAACAGAGAATCTAGAAGAATGAGCTTCTAAAAGGATCTCTTTTCGAAGTTCTTCGTTTGTCGGAACAAACCATCTATTCCGAAACATGAGAATTCCATCAATAGAATAGTTGAAATCTGATTTATAAAAAGAATCCATGCTTAACTTATACTTATTGCACTTAGCATCATTCACCTGAACTTCCTTTATTCTCTCCAAAATAGTAGGCTTCAAGGATATGGCAGAAAGCATGGCTGACACGCTGGACACAGCTTCTAGGTTAAATCTTTGGAATTCTGTCTCTAAGGCTAATGGTATGTCAAGAATCAATGCCGAGGCTGATGTTGTCACTCTACTCAATGCATCAGCCACTACATTCGCCTTACCGGGGTGGTATTTGATCTCAAAATCATAGTCCTTGACAAACTCCAACCACCGACGTTGCCTCATGTTTAGCTTTTTCTGTGTGAAAATATACTTCAGACTTTTATGATCTGAGAATATTTCACAAGATTGTCCACACAAGTAATGCCTTCAAATCTTCAATGCAAAAACTACCGCAGCTAATTCCAAATCATGTGTAGGATAATTCTTCTCATGTGTTTTCAGCTGTCTAGAAGCATAAGCTATTACCTTTCCATCTTGCATCAACACACAACCGAGGCCAACTTTGGAAGCATCACAATAAATGCTAAACTTTCCATTATCAACAGGGAGTGTTAGTATTGGGGCATTGGTCAGTCTCTGTTTCAAATTCTGAAAACTGCACTCACACTCCTCAGTCCATGCATACCTCATGTTCTTCCTTGTTAACTGAGTGAGGGGTGTAGCAATCTTCGAGAATCCTTCAATGAACTTTCTGTAATATCCTGCTAATCCAAGGAAACTCCGAATATCTGTAGCATTCTTCGGTTGGGGCCACTCCTTAACTGCATGAACCTTGGCTGGATCGACAGATATTCCATTTCCCGAGATCACGTGACCAAGAAAGTGAACTCAGTCCAACCAAAACTCGCACTTGAAGAACTTGACATAAAGTTGGTGCTGCATAAGTACTCCTAACACCAAGTTCAAGTATCTTGCATACTCATCCTTAGTACGTGAATAGATTAAAATATCATCAATAAACACTATGAGAAATTTATCTAGATACTCATGAAATACCCTAATTCATAAGATCCATGAAAGCTGCTGGTGCATTTGTCAATCCAAAAGACATAACCAAAAACTCATAATGTCCATACCTTGTGCGAAAGGCAGTTTTAGGGATATCTTCAAATTTGACTTTCAATTGGTAATAACCGGACCTAAGGTCAATCTTAGAGAAGACTCGCACACCATTAAGTTGGTCGAATAAATCATCAATCCTTGGTAATAGATACTTGTTCTTAATAGTTAACTTATTCAATTCCTGATAATCAACACACATACGCAATGATCCATCCTTTTCTTAACAAAAAGAACAGGTGCACCCCACGATGAATAACTCGAGCGTATGAATTCTTTTTTCAACAGTTCCTCCAACTGTTTCTTTAATTCTCTAAGCTCCGTTAGTGCTAATCTGTATGGATTCTTAGATACAAGCTCCGCGCCTGGGTAAACATCTACAACAAACTCAATTTCCCTATCTAGCGGCAAGCCAGGAAGGTCATCTAGAAATACTTCTGGGAAGTCTTGGACAACTAAGACATTTTGAGGACTCGATTTTCCTACAACCTGTGTGTCTATAGCACTGGCCAAAAACCATAAATACTCCCTGCATGGAGAAAGTCTAATATCGATAGGGGCAATAACAGACATCTCCTTACACTTTTTCAAAGCTTGGAAGATATGTTTCAAACCACCAAGGGGTTGAAAACTAACTATTCCAGTCCTACAATCGATCGTGGCATAATGCTTGAATAGTCAATCCATTCCTAGGATTACATCAAATCTCATTATCTCCATGATAATGAGATCAGCAGGTAGGTTCATACTTCCCACTGACACCATACTATTAAGCATCACTTGGCTAGAGTGCATGCATTTACCAGAGGGTAACGTGACATTAAACACATGTTCAGTTGGCGTAAGTCGTACATCTAACTTGATAGCAAATGCAGACGCTATAAAAGAATGTATTGCACCGGAATCTATTAAAGTAAAAGCAGACCTAGAATTGATCAATATAGTACCTGACACTACAGCGGGCTGGTCATCATCACCTGACTACATCATAGAGAATATCCTCGGCTTCGACTTATGTAATGCCCCGAGTTATCTGAACCCGGTTCGTTACACAAAAGTTCGTACATGACTAAGAAATCTCAACTGTATTTATTTTTTTTTTAAACTTTGCTCAACATTCAACATTTGACATAAGCTAAAGTCTCAAAACATTTAAAACTTATAGCGGAAATCTTTTGGACAACAATAGAGTTAAACAAAACTATGAACATTGTTTGAAATGTAAGAGATAAACGGCTAAAAAGAAATAGAGGTTTAAATCGTGAAATACTTGGGAAGTTGCAGAAGTCAAACGCATCTGCCGATGGATAAAGTCAACGGAAGAAGCAGAAACAGCAAATAGAAGGCTTTTACCGATGACGTGGACCAGAAGAGTTGGAAACAAAAGACATCTCTCGGTGGACTACATCTACCGATGACGTCAGCCGGATAAATCAATTATCCAACATCAACCGATCGCAAAACGACAAGCATAGTACTCACTCATACCGGTAGTGCAAAATCTACATCTTCCGATAGAATTAAACCTACATCATCCGATGGCTTTTCTGGAGACATCTTCCGATAGAATTAAACCTACATCATCCGATGGCTTTTCTGAAGACATCTTCCGATAGAATTAAACCTACATCATCCGATGGCTTTTCTGAAGACATCTTCCGATAGAAAACAGAGCGACATTTCAACTATTTCTTACTATGCAAGCACAACTCTAAGTACAGAAAAGAATTTACTTATTTCACCACAACCATTCAAAAACAATTCAAATCATTGCATTACTCAAGTCCAGTATAATCCAGCGTTATAAACCAACGGAATACTATTATCAGAAAAGTCTCAAAGTACTTTTTGAAAATATCAAAGCAACTTCTATCATCAGAAAGTTTAACATACTCAAATTGAAATCATTGTCCACTAAACCTTCACAACCACTGACACCAGTTAAACCGCCCCATCAGATGCCAGATCGATGCCTGATTGCACCCCTCCAACCTGCCTAGTCCTCAACCAACTAAGAGAATTCACCTGTGGTATCCTCAACACCTACATCACAAAACTCATCTATTAGCCTAATGCTAAGTAAGTAAAGCAGTAATGAAATGAAATGCTGAAACATAAATTCCTAAACGTGCAATTTCTACTTTCTCATCTCAGTTGCATTCACGTTCATTCATAAGCTGATCTGATCCCTCGGTTCCCTTGAGAAGTGGATCAATTTTCCCAATGTTATACATCCTCTACTCGATTAAAGGGCGGATGAATTCCCTTAATAGCTGATCTGATCCCTCTGTTCCCTTGGGAGTGGGATCAATCCTCCCAATGTTATAAATTCTTTTATAAGTTAAGGGGTGGATTAGTTCCCTTAATAGTTTGTCTGTCACATTCAGTTCATGCCTTACCATCCTTACATGGAAATTCATTTTCGTAATCTTTCAAAAAAAACATGATGCATGACATACAAAATCATTCACAAGATACATAACCCTACTGTTTTGTGATGTAGGCCCGAAGGCACATGTATACTTTACTTACCTGGCTTCTGGAAATTGTCTGGTCGCTAGTTACTTCAGAAATCTGGTCACCTAAGTTCATAACAGAATATAAATCAAAACTTCACTAAACTTCACCAAGAATCAAACAGTGGTCCGAGGAATCTAGTTAGAAACTCTACTACCCGAGCATTCCCCCTTTATCACTAAACCCGAATCTACGCTCAATCTCAGCATCCTCAAAATCCTCACATTGTACTCCTTCAGGTATTTAACCACTATATCATGAGAGAAATGAGGAAAACTTACCTAAGTCGAAGGAGAATCGGGCGAGGAAAATCGCCTAGAGAGCTCGGCTGCTCAAGCTGAAAACCCGAAGAGAAAGGTATGAAATGGTGGCGGCTACAGTGCATTAAACCCAATCCCTCTTTCCTTAAATACATTATCCACTTTTAAAAATGTAATTTACTCTAATGCCCTTGTCTAGTCTAATCATTCAATAACCCTACTTAAAGTATTGACTAATAAAGTGTATACCAATAATAATAAAAGAGCTGGTTCGATAGAATCGGGTGTTACAACTTAGCAGGGCCATTTTTTAGAGCTGGGCAGTCCCTGTTAACATGACCAATCTTGTTACAGTTGAAGTATCGAGTAACTCTGGGCTTCGGGCAATCTTTGAACATATGTCCAACTTCTTCACAGTTGAAACACTTTCCCGAACCCATTCTGCATTCTCCCAGGTGAAATCTTGAACATTTCAGGCACTGAGGAAATCTCTTGGTGTCTTGCACCTTCTTCTCCTTTCCCAGACTACCTTGGCCTTCACTGGGCCTCTTCATCCCTCTCTGTTGGTGTGGCTGAATAAACTTTCATGGGGCTTTTCTTGGTCCAGTACACTTCATTTCTGCTTCTTCCACTTCTAATGCCGTGGACACAACTTCACTGTAAGACAAACCTTTAATACCCGAAAACTTGACTACTCTATAAATCTCTGGCTTCAGTCCATGTACAAATTGAAACACCTTATCCTCATTCCTGTCCACAAGGTGTCCAGCAAACCTGGACAGGGACTCAAACTGTCTATTGTACTCAGACATGGACCTCGTCTGCTTCAGGTTCAGAAACTCCACCTTCTTTGTGGCCTGGACGGTGCTGTTAAAGTATTTCTCATAGAAGTTTCCTTGAATTATGTCCAAGACATTGCCAGAACATCAGTGGTGGTCTCCATTGTTTCCCACCAAAGTTGAGCATCCCCAGCCAAATGGAACGTTGCCAAGGTGACTTTGTCTCCTTCTCCAACGTTGGCACATTTGAACATACTCTCAATCTTCCTAAGCCATCCATCGGCAACAATCGAATTGGTTGACTGTCGATCAAATATGGGCGGTTGTAATCTCCAGAATCTGTCTCCTGATTGCTCATTGTTGGAACACGAGTTGGCACTCCCTTGCACATCTCGGTTCAAAAGTAGTCCCAATTGCTTAGACTACTGACGCACCAAAACTGTCAGCTCCCTAGACACACTAAGATCCTCCTCAATTCTCAAATTTGGTGTCTCTCTTGGTACTCTTGGTCTTCCTGGTCGTCTAGCCATTCTTGCTATATTCCTGGACAAGGTTAATTACTCTCATAAATATCTAGCAACTAAGGTTAACATAAACACTTACAGTTGTTGGAGTACTCTCATATGACGATCGGCACTGATGAGTGATCTTTTGAACGGTTTAACAAAATGTCTCTGATACCATAATGTAACGCCCCAAATTAATAAACCCGGTTTGTTAATCACATACTTTGACTGTATTAAGAAAATTCTAGGGAAATTTAAAATTTCCACTCAACGGCTAAAATTTGAAATTTATTTAAAAACATCAAAAACTTGCAGTTGAAAAATATTTGTGTAAAACAGAGTCTTTACAAAAACAGACTAAAAAATTCTTACTGTTTAAACAAGACCATGAGGAAAACGTTCGAAACTTTTCGGAGACATCTGTAGCTAGCTCGACATTATTGTCAATCTGGCGCCTACAGAGTTTTTCGACTCGGACCTTGGACAACACGCCTGTCTACGGCTTTGGTCGACGAACTCTGGACAAGCGACTTTGGACGACTAGCTCTGAACAAGTGACTGTGGACGATATCGCTACAAACAACATTAATTTAAATGACAATGTTTTAGATAACAATACTCTGGATGACAACTTTGGACTACTGTTCCCCTCGTCCACGGCTACATAGGTTTAACGTCTACGGATTTTCGTCCACAGACTTACTTAAGTTTTATCGTCTACGGGCCACGTGACTTTATCGTCCACGGGCCACGTAACTTCATTACTCACGGTTTACAAAGACATCATTGTCCACGGACTAAAGTCCATAGACTTACTTAAACTCATCGTCCACGGACCACGTGACTTTATCATCCACGGGTCACGTGATTTTGAACGATGTTCCTATTCCTAACCTGAGACGACTACACTTGTCCACAGAATAAGCAACTGTTTCCACCTTCGACTCTGGACAATATGCTCGTCCACGACTTTGGACGACATTCTCGTCCACAACTCTATGACAACAACTTGACCGATTACACTCTAAGCAGTGAACAACTCTGACTATTGAAAGAACTTGCAAATTTTCACAGGTACCATTCAAAATAACTTGACTTCATAAAATGCCAACATCCAGTAAAAGAACTACAGTTAAAACTAACAATGTTTCCTTATCAGTGTAACTTCAAAAAAATATAACAGAAATATTAAAACTATCACTGTCATAAAAATTCTCAGCACACATCAATAAAACACTTGTCCACTAAGACTTCACATACTGACATTAGTTAAACCGCCTCATCAGTGCACCAAACCGTGGCATAGATGTGCTCCATCAACTTCGTCTATCCTTCTGTAAACTCAGAGAACTCACCTATTGAAACCTCAGCACCTACATCACAAAACTCATCTATTAGCCTAATGCTAAATAAGTAGAGTAAAATGAAATGAAGTACTGAAACATAAAACTTAATCATGCAATTTCTACTTTCACAACTCAGTTGTATTCGTTTTATGTTGATCCCTCTGTACAATGGGAGGTGGATCAATTTCCCAAGGTCTACATCCTCTACTTGATTAAGGGGCGGATTAGTTCCCTTAATAGCTGATCTGATCCCTCCTTCGATGGGAAGTGAATCAAATTTCCCAAAGTCTACATCCTCTACTCGATTAAGGGGAGGATTAGTTCCCTTAATAGTTTGTCTGATTCAAACTACTCATGTCTTACCATGCCATTACATGTAAATTCTTTTTCGTGTTCTTTCATAAACATGATGCATGACATATTGAAAACATACAAAACAAGCATAAATCCTACTGTTTTGTGATGTAGGCCCGAAGGCACACACATACTCTACTTATCTGGCTTCCTAGAAATGTTTGGTGGAAGGCTACTTCGGGAGTTGACTCAAACCTAAAACCATAGACAGAATATCGATTAGATCTTCACAAAATCTCATTCTAAACTATTCAGAAGTCTAAGGAGGCTATTTGGGAGCTCTGTTCTTCGGGCATTCCCGAAACACGCTTCTACAAGCTCCCCTATCATCTATAATCACTAAACAACAAGAAAATTGAAATTAAGCTCACCTAGGTTGAAGAAATCGGAGGGGAAATTGCTAAGAGGAATCTGCTCTGCTGAGTTGAGCTGAATGCCGAATGAAGAAATGAGAAACAGTGGCGGCTAAACCTTCATTAAACCCTCCATTTATAACACTTGCTCCACAATTACACTTACGCCCTTTACTAACCAACTTTAACCTATTTAAACAACCAATCAAATTTACTTAATTCTATAAAAATAAAAGTCACATAATGATACTATTAAAAAACAAGGCTGACAATTACCGGTTGCTACATGCCCACCCCCTTTTCACTGCCTTTGTTGTTTGACCCTCTTTTTCTGCTCTGACTAACGAGTTCTTCTCCATGAGACTTAGATCTAACAACAATTTGCTTCATCTTCTCCTTTGATAATAATGTTTCATCTTCTTCTTTGATAAAAAGACACCATAAACATCTTCCAGAGTTAAAGTATCTCAACTATACCAAATAGTCTCTCTGAAAGCACCATATGAAGCAGATAACGAGCACAATAGAATCATCCCCAAATCCTCATCATCGTACTTGCATTCTATAGTTTTCAAATCTGAAACTAACTCATTGAATGTGGTCAAATGTTCCTCAACTGAACTATCTTTCATCAACTGATAAAAATATAAATGTTGTTTCAGATGCAGTTTACTCTACACAACTGCTCCAACTTCAACCATAATTTGGCATAAATTTTCTGTTTAGAACGTCTTACAAAATCTGATTTGACAAATGTAGATGTACAAAAAATAAGGTTTTTTGATCTTTTAGAATTTTCTCCTCTTCACTCCGAAACAAGAGCATTTTATTGAGCCCTAACCATGTGTTGTCTAAATTCATTTGTGCGAGCACATCTCGTATCTTCACCTACCATAACTGAAATCTAGTATTTCGATCTAATAATGAGATGTCAAATTTGAACGAACACATCGCTAAAAAAGAGAACAATGACATCGACGGGAAAAAAAAAAAAAAATTTCCCCAAAAAATACAAATTTCTCCTCCCGAATTGCAATCTCAAAAAATAGTTTGATTAAAGTACGAAACTCTTAACCTTACTCTGAATTTTTTAAATCAAGTATCTAATACCAATTATTGAAAATTAAACGCTAATAATCAAAAAAGAAAATAAACTGGGAAAGACAAAAACACTAAAATTTACGTGAAAAATCCTAACAGGTAAATACTACAAACATAGAAGAAATTTACTATTGGAAATCAATATACAAATGAGTTTTGAGACTCAAGTATCAATATATAGAGCAAACAAAAAACTCTAATATTGATATACGAGTCTGATCCGACTCAATTAGAATTTTTGTCCCACTGAACTCTAATAGTTTTACTATTTCACTTACCCATGTTGAAATTCAAAAATCAATTTGTAAGATCCAGCAATTCACCACAGCATCAACCAAACTACAATTTCCTAAATAACCCGACTAAAAATTTAGAACTATGAGAACTCTTAATCTCTCCATCACAAACAAACTTAATTATTGACTTACCCTTCAACGAATGATGAAAACATCCTATTTGCATAGCCAATAAATTCTTTCGGCGAACTCTCAGTCAAAGATAGGATATTCACTTGTAGAGAAGTAACTGGAAGATTGAAAGTTTTAGAGAGAGGGCGAGAGAGAGGTATAGAAGAATTAAAAAGAGAGAGCGGGGAGTTACAAATTACGCTCTCCGTTAATTGGGGAGGAAATCTCCTATTTCCGTAACCGTCCTTAGAAAAATAGGAGCTTAATTTAATTTAATTTATTTATTTATTTTTGGCAGTTTTCACCATATGTGACAACAAAAAAAAAAGCATTAATTTCTAATGATTTGTTTAGGTTTGGTAAACCAAACTTTGGCCACTATTCTGCCTTCGGTCAACGAAATGTGGCCGACAGACATTGGGGGTTCAAAAGTTGACCTTAGAAGCACCAATGTGTCGCTTACAAGGCTACAGACAAGGGCATGCCATCGTCTTTCCCGATCTAATCCTTCAATGGTCCTCATTTTATACATGGTAATGTGACGCTCAAATTTTATTTGTACATTATAATTTCACATTTTAAGGTGGCGTGGCATCTTTGTCTGTTGACACATCTTCCTTTAATGCAGATAAAATAAGAGTAAAGTTTCTTCTTAAGAAATTGAGACCCTGTGCAGTTATACTACCACAATCTCATCCGTAAGTCTTTGTTCTTTAAGGTATTTTACCCTAACCCTCTCGACGAAGACTTTTGGGTTCTTAATTTGACATATATAGACTTTATTTTTCTCCTTGCTTGTCTATTTTTTATTCTTCAACTTTTAATTGTCTCCGATGAAGCAAGTTTGATACTTATCAGAATGAATGTAATGCTGTGATATAATAAGGATAGATATATCTATCTGGACTCAAAACTTTCCTCATTCTGTGGGTGGCACCTTTGTTGCTAGCTGAGAAATTTTTGATAAAAAAATTAAAAACATAATTTTATTTTTATATTTTTAAATTCTGATTCGCCGGAAATCTAATTGTTTTCCAACTCTATCTGAAGTAAATTTGATTTAAGCAACCTTACTTTTTAGATTTCTAATTATGCAATAATTTTCAACTTTTATCGATTTGACAATTTGACCAAATATAATATGTGATTGAATGTTAATGAATTACAACATATCAAGTCAATCCAGAAAAAGTTGATTTCGAATAATGTAAAAAAAAATTACTGGGACATTGTCTATACTAAATTGTAATTATATATATATAAATGAAGAAAAACAAATATTCATAGAACTTTGCCATTACATTAAAACTAGTTTATGCTGCACGTTACAAATTTAGAAAATTTAAATAAATTATTTATTATATTTGGTTAGTCATTAAATTAGTAAAAAAGAAATATATGTTAGTTGATATTAGAATTGGAAGCTAGCTACCCGTCTCTGGGCAAGAACTCGACCTCCCTTCGCTATAGTGCCTGCCCATTTTGTCTTGGTCACTTAGATTTGATTCGATTAGATTTGTATATTGTATTTTCTCGTTAATAAAACTAAATATGTCATGCTTGGGTATAAATATAAAAGACAAAAAAAATAAATTAATGTTATAAAAGTAGAGTTTGAATAATAAAAATCATATGGTAGAGTACATGAATCTTGATTTCTACAATATAAATATAATATGTGTATATATATTAATAGAGTACATTAGGTGATGTGAATCTTATATTTTCAACTTTTTCTTTATAGTTTTGGGCTGATTTAATTAAAAAATGGCATTTCAACAAATCTAATAACACAACAACGAATAATTAAAAAATATATAGTTACGCAATAAGAAAAACAAGGTCAATTCACTTATAATAATAAATACAATATAAACATAATTGCATTATTTAACTATAAAGTATGTCACAAAAATGACGCACGTATAGCACTTTTTCCTGCCAGTCCCACCCACCTACTAGTCTGATCTGAAATATAAGTTGTATGTGTTTTTAAAAAGCAGTTTTTCAAAACCAAAAGTTCATTTTATTTTCATCCGCCTTTTCTTTTCTCAATAATTTTTCAAGAAAATAAAATAATATTGAAATGTAAAATAAATAATAGGGTTAAAACCAATTTGAACTCCAAAGTATGAGTTTAATTTGAAATAACCCTTAAACTAAAAATTTTAACAACTAAAACCTTAAACTATCCAAAATGTAATAAATCAAACCGTAGCAGAGAGCCGATCACCTCCCGTTCTCAATTTACGCGAGATTAGGGAACCGATATAAATTGAACGCCCCCGATCTATCCAATGCTTACGTGGCACTGTATATATGAAGTCGGAGGGTAAATGTGAGGGGTGGAGACCTCCCGTTTAATTTGCATTGCACGTGATTCGAGATCGGGGAGACACCGTCTCAGATCGGCCCCCATTCCCTGCCTCTTCCTTTTCAAGGTCCTCGGATCGGCCTCCTGTTCTCTGTCTCTTCCTTTTCAAGGTTCTCGAGAACTGGGGGGTCACCGCCCCAGATCGTCCCCCGTTGTTGCCCCTAATTTTTTTGTAAGATTGAGAATGGGTGGTCGACACCCTGAAATGGCCCCCAATCTCAATTATTTTGCGTGAGAACAAGGGGTCGTTCTTAGGAATGGAGAACCGATCTTCGACACTATATAAGGAAACACCCCCATTCTCACCCCTTGTTCACAAAAAACCTTCAAATTTCTACTCTTTCTTGCTCCGGTGAATTGTCTCTATATTGGCGATGTCGATGGATTCTGATTCGAGTAGATCGGCTGATTTATACGAGACAACAACGTGTGATGCTAATATAGACTAGTATTCATACTCCACGCTCATATATTATGATCTTCAGAAATTCGATCACTTTGAAAATAATGAAGAAATAGAGGAGCAATCGACGTCAAAAACTCTAGATAAGCTTTGAACACTGGTCGACTCGGAAGAAAATGAAGTGAAAATCATACCGATAAGGGAAGAAATTTTGATGAGATTTTATCTGGAAAAAAAATATATTTCTTTAAAGACAATTAGAGAAGAAATAGTAGAATATGCTTTGAATAATAGTTATTGATCAAATTCATTAAAAGTGAATTTCGGTGACTGACGACAATGTTTGAAGACGGATGTGATTGACAACTGCATAGTTCGAAAATATAAAATGAGCTTAAATTTCAAACAAAAAGTTTCAACGATTGTAACAAATGTTCAAGAAAAATTGAGAATCGACACGCTACTGCAAAATGAGTGGCAAATTATTATTTGGATAGGTTCAAAAATCAACTTACGTGGAAAATTCTGTCTATTATCGAGACAGTGAGAAATGATTTGAATGTCAACATTACACTAACTCTTGCTAGAAGAGCAAAAAGCGAAGCTCGAAAACTTAATGAAGGGAAGAGTGACGAACAATACAAGCTATTATGGTTGTACATCCACCTACTAGTCGTCTCAGGGGACAATGGTCGAGCGGGGGCATCCTCCATATGAATATCTGCAGGGGCGGAGGCCCCTTGATCTCACTTGAACACCCAAGTCTCGTCGACTTCAACTAGGCCTATCCGAATTAAATGAAGCTTATCAAATACATCGCAAGATCTCTGTACTCTCATCTACTCTCCAGTCAGTAGCTGAATTCGAGCTTGCTCGACGATCTTCTGTATCAACGTGTCGTGTGACAAATTCTTGTTGCACGTCCGACCAATCTAATGTATATGACATAAAATCACGAACCCAGGGTCGAACATCTCCCCGTTGTACAGCTTCTTTATCACATAGAGATTCATGCAAAATGATATGGGTTATCATATTGTTAATAACATGAACTCTGATGTTCAAATCCTTGGATTTTGGCTTCACAAAGCCACCGATGTTGGAATTGCGATGATTTCCCTAAAGAACTCTAGTCCTTCGGCCGATCTGAAAAAATCACAATCTTAGGAAGCTAGATAATATCTCTCCACATCGTTCCCTTCTCCAGCAAACCTGAGAAATTCATTAATTGACTATGGAGGTAAAACAATCTCTGTACCAATGATATACGTCTTCAAACATCTTACCTTCTTGGCAAAGGTCAAATTTGCATAAAACAAACGAACAATTTGGTCGCAGCTATCGCCCCTCAATCCATACACCCCGTGTAAGGCAATTCTGTCGAACATCTCTTTGATCTCCAACGACTCCCATCCTCTAAAATTGACTGTCTACGAATGAATAACATAGCAAATAGACATATCTCGCTCAAACTGCTCTTGACACATCTGATTTCGTCATCGCGCTTGAGCTGGAGCACATTGTGACGACGGTGCCTGGTTTGTTGGACCTCTTTGAGATGATCATCCTTGTGAAAACGATGTGAAATTTGGCAACGATGTGAAATTTGGCAGAGCACGCTCAGTTGGGCTACCTTGTGACGGACCTTCTTGTGACGAGGCAACCTTTCGTTTAATCACCAATTTGGAGCTATTTAAGAAAAATTTGGGGATTTAGTTTGAATTTTGGATTTGGGAATTTGGACTATTTAGGCCTCGAATTTGTGGAATTATTTGGATGATATTTGAAGAAAACGATTAAGGCGCGTAAAATGGTCAGATTTTGGAATGGAATCGTAGGGGGTCGAGAGAAAATCGAGTTTTTCGGCAACAGGTGGTGAGAATGGGGGGGTCGGTTCCTTATATAAAGTCGAGGATCGGCCCCCCCAATTCGGGCAATGACCCCCCATTCTAAGCCCTAATTTTGACAACGGGAGGTCACCGCCCCGGATCGGCCCCCCATTCTAAAAATGAGGTATGAGAATGAAGGGTCGCCCCTTGTTCTCAAACATCGAGTTTGAATACGTGATGCCGATCCCCCATTCTTATACCTTATTTTTAGAACGGGGGCCGATCTAGAGCGGTGACCCTCTGTTCTCGAGAACCTTGAAAAGAGAGAGACATGGAACAATGGGTCGATTCGGGGCGGTGTCCCCCTGATCTCGAATCACATGCGATGCACGTTGAACAGGGGGCTTCACCTCTTATATTGACCTTCCGACCCAATATGTTTAGTGTCACGTAAACATTTCATGGATCAAGGGGCCGTTCAATTTAGATTGGCCCTCCAATCTCGAAGTAAATTGAGAACTGTGGGTAATAGGACATTCGCCAGTGTTTGATTTATTACATTTTAAATAGTTTAAAATTTTAGTTGTTAAAATTTTTAGTTTAAGAGTTATTTCAAATTAAATCATCATGACGTTCAAAATCAATTTAACCATAAATAATATTTACACGCAAAGAAAAATTTAAGAAAACTTTTTTTATTCAGAATCAGAGGGTAAATGGGAGGAAGATGGAGATTCATGGAGCTCCAAGCTGCGCAACAATGGCGTCAATTCTCTTTTACAAAACTGTTCATACTCTACTTCATCTCCTCCTTTCTTCTTCACCTCCACAACCATCAACGACGGCGTCAACTCAAATATCTCCGCCTCTACACTCAACGGACCTCTCTCTCCTTCCCTCGTCCCCTCCATTCTGACTCTGCAATCCTTCTTCCTCACTGTAAAACTCACCACCTTCGCTATCTCCTCCAACTTTGCTATAATCTTCTTCACCGGAGTTCCGGTTATCACCCTCGCTTCCTCCCCGTTATCCTCAAAGAGCGAAGAAAGATCGAAACCTCGCGAGAATGAAATTATATCAAACGCGTTCAAGCTCGCCGGACGAGTTAACGGCGAACGTTTCCTGTGCTCTTCCATTGTCTCCGGTTGTCTTTCCGGTAAAGAATCAAAATGTTCGTCGGTATCTCTGATATTGCAGAGCTTGTCGTCTTCTATGTAAAATTTTACCTGCTTGAACCCTTTTTTAAACCATTTGTTTTCCATAATCTCAGGTATTGTAATCCGGGTTCCTGGATTTACATCGAGGAGACGTTTCAGTAGCCGGGTTAGCTCCGGCGAGAACCATTTAGGTGATCGGAATTCTCCCCGATAAATTTTTGTATACAGTTGCATGATATTTGGATCGTTAAATGGCAAATATCCGGCCATTAAAACGAAGAGAATAATTCCACAAGACCATATGTCGAATTTTGAAGCTTCATAACCCTTTCTGGCCAAAACTTCTGGTGCAACGTACGACGGTGTACCGCAAAATGTGTGGAAGAGACCGTCCTGCCGAATCTGATCGGAGACGGCACTAAGACCGAAATCGGAGACTTTTAGGTCGCCGTTTTCGTCTAGAAGGAGATTCTCAGGTTTAAGATCCCGATGGTAGACTCCTCGCGAATGACAGAATCCGACGGCGGAGATTAGCTGTTGGAAGTACTTGCGAGCTTGTTCTTCTCTTAGTCGTCCTTTTGCCACTTTGTTGAAAAGCTCGCCACCTCGAACATACTCCATTACGAAGTAGATCTTCTCTTTGGTCGCCATAACTTCGAAGAGCCGGACTATATTCGGGTGGCGGAGACGGCGGAGGATCGAAATTTCTCGTTTGATGTGGGCGATGAGGCCATTTTTTTGGATCTTCTCCTTGTCGAGGACTTTAATGGCGACGATTTCATCTGACTTTATGTTGCGGGCGCGGTAGACTTTAGCGAATGTCCCTTGGCCGAGAAGCTTGCCAACCTCATAGCGCCCAAGGAGAAGACCGGCTTTATCTTTCTTGTTGACACTGGTTTTTTTGTTGGAATCCGCCATGGTCGATGAATTTGAAGCTTCTTGTAGGCTCTGGAAGTCTCGTTCTTGTTGAGGAAAGAAGCTAATTTTATACTGTAGGAGGTGTGGGATAATGATGTAATGGCGTGGAGCTTGTTTTTCTCAGAAGTTTACAAAATTACAAATTATAAATTTAATTAGACTTAAAAGAGTTGAAATTTGTGTTCTGAAATCTCAACAGCCCAACTCGATACACAGTCACCAATATCTTTTATTAATAATAATCATGTTTAAAAGATAGGTATTACTTTTCAAATTACAAGTAGCTGGTTGTAGTTGATATTTAACCTTAAAACATGTTTGCATGGACTCTAAGTAAATAGTCATTTTTTATATAAGTGCTTTTTAGACATAGTGTCCCTTTCAGCTTTTTATTTTTGTAAGATTAATGATCATTCTAGTTTTGATAATTGCAATGATACGATACGTCGGGTCGAACGTGGGATGTATTATGCTTATCTCACTTTTGTTTTGAACTTATCAAGTCCTCCAATGTCAAGCCAATCAAGAATTAAACCTCGTAGATTTTTTAAAAAATATATTGTTGAAATTTACAATTTGAAAAAAAAAAAAAAATCACAGTAATACCCAATAAAATAATATGATCATCGACTTAACTTGTGTGGTGTGGATTATGACTTTAAATTTTAAATCAAGTTTTCTACTACAAATCCAAGTTTTAGGTTGGATGATCGGATTCTCTCTGAGTATCAAGACGGTCGACCCAACGTTTCTGTTGAACTTGTTTCTAAATCATGACAAAAATAAATTGGTATCTAAAAGTAAATATTATTAACGGTAATTAACAAAAAACCATTAAACTATAGAGTCATTAACAAACTCGTCCTTAAACTATATTTGTCAACAAAAACACCCTTAAATTATGACAAGTTAATAAAACAACATTTGTCGTTTAAATGTCTGTTAAAATTTGGTCGTGCGATAGCTCAGTCTTCGAGAGTGTACTCTCGCTCTTAATCACTGTCTCTGGAGCAGAATTAAGTTCTCTACAGCGGGCTCCCCCTCCAGAATCAGTATATATGTTGTTTCTAGAACGAGAACCCGCTATCGAAAAGCGGGCTCTCGCTTCAAGAACAATATATAAATAACGCGATCAAAACTCTCATACCCGTAATTTTTCTCTTCAGAAGAAATCTCTCCTCCGCTCGTTGTTGTCATTTGGAGCGGGATCCCACTGACAAAGGACGAGATCCCACTCCAAAGACAGTACACACTATTTTTTGAGCTGTTTTTATGTTATCTATTTAATTTCTACAGACGTAACTCTACTTTGCCCAATAAATTTTCATGGTGTTGTAGTTCCACTTTCACTACCTCTATCCTTGGAAAAATCTCAATCCACAAGTACAATGATTAACGAGAGCCAACTTTTGATTTCATCCCACCACTACTCCATTTCCACTCTTAATTGAACGAAGTTTTTCTCTGTTTCTTCTAAGAACTTCATTCTATCTCTTTCTGCATCTTTACTACTTATTCTCTTCACTTCGAAGCCACAATTTCTAGATCATCATTCAAATGACATGACTTCGTCCTATAAATCAAATTGGTAAAACTTCAAATATGAATTGAACAAGTAGATTTGAAAATAATCGATAAAAGAGATTTATAATCATACAAAGACTTAGTTCTTTTCTATTTACAAGAATACCTAGTTTTATTGGCTCCTAATTCATAAACTACATGTTCCATTGGAAAAAGAATCATACAGCAATAAAATATCAGAAAATTATTCTCAGTTTCGGAAGTATCTTCATTTTTTTTAGAATAAAACTTAAGAAAAAATACATGTCAGTGGGCTGGATCCCGCCCTTCGTCAAGGGGATCCCACTCCGAATGACAACAATGAGCGGAAAAGAGATTTTATATGGAGAGAAAAAATCACATATATGAGAGATTTTGACCGTGTTATTTATATATTATTCATGGAGCGGAAGCCTGCTCTTCGACAGCAAGCTCCCTCTCTAGAGATAGTGTATATACTGATTTTGGAGCAAGAGTATGCTGTAAAGAGCTGGATCCCGCTCTAGAGACAATGTTTAAGAGCGGGAGCACGCTCTTCAGCAGCGAGATCTCGCTCTAAAAGAAAAAAAAAAAAAGCAGGATCCTGCTTTTGAAGAGCGGGCTCCCGCTTTTGAAGAGTGGGGCTCTCGCTCTGGTCAAAAACTCACTGAACGGGATCCCGCTCTCGAAAATCAATTTCCCGCACAACCAAATTTTAACGGACATTTAAACGTCAAAAGTTGTTTTGTTAATGGGTCATAGTTTAAAGGTGATCTTGTTAACGAACATACTTTTAAGGCGAGTTTGTTAATGACCTTATAGTTTAAGGGTTGTTTTTTTTTTGTTAATTATTCTATTATTAAATAATATAATGCTATAAAAATAATATAATTCACTCTTTGAACTTTCTTCGATGAGATGGGAAGAGGCCAAGGGCAATCCAGAGAGGACGAAAGTGGACCGCACATATTATCCAACAAAACCCCAAAGTCAACCAATTGAGTGTGGCTGCCACTCTCTTTATTTCAGTACGCTTACGTGTCCTCCCGCTGTACACGTTGGCCAATTCCCAAGTTACAATCACGTGCATTTAAAAACATTTTATGCACCGTTCTAACATCTGATCCCAACAAAGACTGACGAAGAAGTCAACACGATGATCGGTGGTGATTCATTGACACGTAGCCCATTTGTTTTTTTTTTAATAGTTAATACATATTCACTTCTCCCCATATTAACAGATATTAAAATTAGGCACCCAGGTTTTCTTCTATTTTGCTTTTGTTCTTTGAAATCGCAACATGACTGTGCGTATCAACTTAATTAGAATGTAAAATATTTCATCTCTTAATTTTAAAAAAGATAATTATGTATTTATTCTTTAATTTTATTTTATAATTTTTTTTTTCTAACATGACATTCAGATAAAAAGCAGAGATATACATCACATTAATATCGGTTTTCTTAAGGATTGGGATTGCGTTATGTTGAATTTAGAAGCATGGGTCAATACATAAGTAAGAAGGCACTTGTTAAGTTGCCACGTATGGAGTCATAAGTTTGAAAATGTTTAATGCAACGTAGCTATTACAGCCAATGCAACGTAGCTATTGCATAGTTCTCGAAGTAGGTAACATGTCACTTTTATTGTTGGCGACATTTATTGCTATGTTCCACCTCATTGCTTCAAGGCTTAGATAAAGTGTTACTAATGAATGTTTCTTCTATTTTTTTAAGGTTTTGTTTTTTTTTGTCTTATATATTTTTGTTAATCTTGATTTCTAAAAGCTATCAAATATTTAATGGAGTATTTAATTGGGAGAGAGGAAATTATAAATGATGTTCAAAGATCATGTGACTACCAACATATTTATTGGATCCTACAACAAAAAAAGGGGTATGACATTTAATGATACATTTATGTAAATTAACAATTATTAGTCACCATAAATAATTCCATTGATTATCTTGACAAGTTCATCATTAAAATCAAAGAGAAATTGAAAAAAATTCAAATTTGTTAATATTTTTCTAGGGGCTTGGATGGGAATTAGTCAAAGAAACAAGGGAAATTTCTTGCACAATAATTGACGATGATGTGCACTCTATTGGATAAGATTAAATAGTTGTCAATAATTGTAAACTACCTAAGCTCAAAAGTCCAAAATATTAGGGTTGCACATGAGTTGGTTCAGTTCCCTTTTCATGCTGGAATCAGACCGAATCGTGACCCAATGTTTCCTAACATTCGGAATTGCAAATCGAACCACATTTATGATTTCAAAATTAAAAAAAAAATATATTTTTTAAAAATATATTTAGATTTTTTTATTGATTTTAGGTTAAATTTGAGCCGGGCAAGGTTTTTTTAACTTTGGGCTGATTTTTGAGTTTTATTAGGGTTAAATCAGATTCAACATGCGATTTGGTTAGGTTTTACTCAACTTTTGACTGCAAAACCGTAAATCGAACCATGACTCTTGGTTACGGCCTTATAAAACCATGGCTGGTTCTAAGTGTAGGAACCAAATTGAACAAGGACCGAACTGCCAATTTGGGTTTGAAAAGTTGTTTTTTCCATTTCTGCTCATCTTTACAAAAAAAGTCAAAAAGTCAAAGTATGTTGTTGTCCTTGGCATTCAAATCCAACCCCTTCTTGAACTTGGATCAATGAAGAAAGACTGATAAGTTCTTTTACTCATCAAAGCCCTAGATATCCGCCCCTAATAAACTGAGTTAAATGTTTTTTTAGCCTAGTTTTATCATGTAAAATAAAATAAGGGTTATAATAGAACACGACAAACGACATAGAGTCAATACCATCTTCATTCATATCATCATCAGATTTGACTTTTATATACTTGGTACGAACTACACGAACTAGTATCATTGAATCAATCAAGTATAATTATAAAAAGAGATTAATAAACTATAAAACAAATGGTTGTTGAGTTAGAAATTCGAAGGCAATTCATATATCAATATTTATACTTATGTAGCACCCATACACTCTTTAAAAAAAAACAAAAATCGATCTATGACTATATGAAATTAAGGGGAAGAATATGTGAAGCTTCTTTAATCGTCTACTTTTGAACCAAAACTTATACAAGATGTCTTTACGTATGAAGCACTCACTCACCCTACATTTTTACGAAGCAATCTGCGACAATAAAACTATCATAGGTGAATCACTCACTAACCTATGAATTACTCACTCAGCTTACAAAGACATGATTTTGGTCTGTCACAAAAAATGTGCAAATCAATAACGTAGATATAATTACTCTCTGTCTCAAGTTTCTATGACGCTAAAATTCTTAACTGTTTTTGTACAAATTTTCAGGGAAAGGAGATAATTTGAACAAAAGATAAACCTATATGGGATGCACATAAGTAAAGAAGATTTATTTTGTTTAAGACTAATAAGCTTATCCTCCAATTCTACGCTCTAATTTTAACTCAACGTAACATTTATGTGTCATTTTTTAATTAATCTAATTAATGTAAAACAATATAACAATAAATAAAGGCTCAGAATACATTACAACAAACATATACAGAGTATATACTGTAACACCCGAACTAAAAATGTAACACCCGACATTTTGCCATGTAATAGTTTTCCCGGATCATTTAATCGGGATTAATATTATATTAATACAAAGGAGTGTTTTGGTGGAACTGTTGGAATAATTGTGGAGAACTAAACTAATGTGTAACTAAACAAAACATTAAGTTTAAAATGCATGGAAGGGCAATTTGGAGAGAAATTAAGGTTGGTGGGAGTGAGCCAATGGTTGAATGACATCTGGCGACTTGATGAAGAAGCTAAGTCTTCCTCCTACGTGAAACCCTCACTTCTCATCTGTTTCTTCCCACTGCTCTTTGTTTTCTCTTCCTGGCGATTTTGACAAAGCACCAACACTTTGTTTCCTCGTTTTTCTTCTGTTTCCTTCAACCAAGGTAATCATCTATGGAAGTTATTGATTTTGGACAAGTTTAATGCGAGTTTTCACTGGGGTTTAGGGTTATTAATTCTGTGAAAACTCACTGTTTTGGATGAAAATACGTTAGTGTGTTTTCCTAAAGAGTTGAAATGAGCTTGCTGCATATTCTACAAGTTATTTGTTAGCATTTGCAGCTTGTTTAATTTCTCAACATTTCAGCAACAGATCCGAGCGTTCCAGGGACATTTGAGCATTCTACACTGCAGCAAACAGGTAAGTTCATAACCGTAGGTTGGTCCCTTAAGGCCCTACATCACGGAGGTACTAGGTTTCTTGTTCTGTCGGGTTGTTTTGGGTAGAAAGGTTATAGTCTATGTTCTGAAATGTCCGGCTTCGATTTACTTTCTGTTGTCTTATTTCTGCTGTCTGCCTGTTTAAGTTCAAGCACCGTTCATGCATACACGTTTTCTCTGAAAGAAATGCAAATGTTTTCTGTACACTGTTTGAAACTAAACAAGATAAAATCCGACTGAAATGTACCAGGTTAAGTGCGAGACGGGGACTGGCCCCAGAACTGTTTACTGTTTACCGTTTACTGTACTGTATCCCTGAATGTGTCTAATAGTGCACCCTCCCCCTTTTCCACTGTTTGCCAGTTCCCCCATAAGCTCCACTTAATTCTACTACCACTGTAACTTAATGCTCTATACTGTCACCGTATTTCTGAAAAACTGCATGCATAGCATTTTGCGTCACTGCATTCTGATTATGTCCTTACTGAGTTTTAGACTCATAGGTGAACTCTCTGATGTAGGTACTGAACCTGAAACCGAGGACTTTGTTCCTCAAAATGACGATCTGATGTAACTAGTGGATCGAGCTCACAGGGTGGTTGCTGCAGTTAGACATAATTCTGTTCTGAGGTTCAAGTTTTTAAAATATAGTTTATATTGTAAAGTTTTATGAAATTCTGGTCTTTGTGTTAAAAGCCCTGTAGAAAACTTCTGTTTTGGGAGTTTCTGTAAATCTATGTTAAGTTTTGTACTGTCTTTGGAATTTTGAAACAATGTATAGATTCTGTTTCAATGTTTAAAACCGCTGTATTTGACAGTTAAGTTTGTATTCTAGAGTATTCTAGAATTTGTTTGAGATATTCTCCGATAATCTGTGCATGGATTGTCTCTGGTTTTGGAATAATCCATGCAGTTGTTTTCTTGATCTTCTGTTAGGTTTTCTAACTTCTGTCATGTTCCCATGGATGTTTTAAAACTGTGTTTAGAATCGGGTTTGAAGGTTTGAAGCCCTTATGCCTTCTGTTTGAAGTTTTCTGTTCCTATGACTTCCTGTTAAAGTTGTCAAGTTTTGCCTTAAAAGCTGCATCTTCCGATCACGTTCACTGCCTGCATCCACCGGTGACGTCATCCATCTTCCGGCTGACGTCATCTCCTTCTACCAATTTCGTTCACTGCCTGCATCCACCGGTGACGTCTTCCATCTTCCGGCTGACGTCATCTCCTTCTACCGATTTCATTCACTGTCTGCATCCACCGGTGACGTCATCCATCTTCCGGCTGACGTCATCTCCTTTTTACCGATTTCGTTCACTGCCTGCATCCACCGGTGACGTCATCCATCTTTCAGCTGACGTCATCTCCTTCTACCGATTTTGTTTACTGTCTGTTCCTACCGGTGAACTCTATTCTTGTTTATAGTTCACATCCACCGATTAGCACTGTTCATCTTTTGTTATATCTGCATCCACCGATAGCTTTTACCTTCTGCCCAGTTTTACTCTCCTCCTTCCGATTATCACTGTACACTTTTGTTTTATTTAATCCACCGAAGCTCTTTTTATACCAAGTCTTCCGCCAGCCTGAATTCTTTTAAATTAAGTTCATTTCTGTTTTCTGCTTCACCTGAGAACTCTCTCTTTCTCCTTGTAAATGTTTTCTGTTACTCACTGTAGTTTCTCCTTCTCTGTAAAGTTACGTTTATAGGGTTTGCGATGACAGTGCATGTTTTCTGTCATTCAGTTCTGTTTTCCGTTAAAGTTTTAAAAGTTCAGTTGGCTTTCATAAGTTGTTCCAGTAACGCTGTCTGTTCTGTTTATGTTCAAAAAAAAATTAGTCACCGTTTTTCGTCCACTGTCCCGGAGTGATGGCTCTGATCCCGGACTCCGATCGGGTTCGGTTTTGGGTCGTCACAGTTATGGTATCAGAGAGACAAGGTTTTAAAACCGATTCTGTGAAATGTTGGAACTGCGCAACCCGCCACGTGATATCGCTCCACCAACTGTAAGTGTCTAATGTTTTGTAAAAAGTTTCTGTTTATTAAATTTAGTTATTTCGTTGATAGGATTATTTAGAAATGGTGAGAGGACATCAAGAAGAGTCAAGCGAAAGCTCTCGAGCCATTGACCGACTAACCGAACTGGTGGGTGCACAGTCACGCATGGTTGAACGCATGATGGCCAGAGAAGACGACAGAAACAATAATCATGGGAAAAACAATCGTGATAATGCGCCGCGAGACAACAGTGGAGACAGATTCCAGCGACTCCAGCCGCCTTCATTTGATGGACTGTCTACAGACCCGACCCGTGCTGAAACCTGGATTCGAACAATGGAGAAAATGTTTAGATATGCAGAAGTAGAAGACAACAAGAAAGTTATTTGCGCCACGTTCTATCTCACCGAAAGTGCCGGATTTTGGTGGGACACAGTGCAGTCAACTACAGTGGCATTAAGCTGGGAAGGATTCACTAAGATCTTCTACGAGAAGTACTTTGACCGGGGAGTGAGGAAGGAAAAGTTGCTTGAATTCTCTCGGCTGCGACAATATGGGTCAGTGGCTGAATATGTTCAGAAATTCGAGTCACTATCCTGATATGCAACACATATGGTGGCCACCGATGAGAACAAGGTGCACCAATTCATTCAAGGATTAAAGATGGACCTTCTACGAGGGATCACAACCGGAGGATTCGATGAGGCACCGTATGTGAAGGTGGTGGCCAAGGCTTATCAGTTGGAGGCCTTAGAGATAAAGTCCCAGAGACAAAGAGATTCGCCAAGAGGGATTATTCGAAATGTTCCTCAGCAACAACAGCAACAACCAAGGGGTCAAAACCTGCAACCTCAACAGCAGCAAAACAGGGGCATAAGAGGCCCAATGACACCATCACTTACCCAGACAAAGGAAAGAGACCGATGGGAGCTCCTCAGCCCACTATATGTCCACGGTGCCAGAGAAGCCACCAGGGCGAATGCAGGCTTATTACTGGCGCTTGTTTCCGATGTGGCAAAGGAGGCCATCATGTCCGTGATTGCCCGATACCCGACACGAGACAAAATCAGGCCGTGCCAAGAGTCTTTGCAATGATGGAGGACGTTGATGATGCTGATCTGCACACAGCAATTACAGGTACAATTTCAGTATGTGATGCACCTGCCTATACCTTGTGGGACACGGGGGCCACACATTCGTTTGTGGCCATGGACTTCATAGTTAAACAGAGGTTTTGTAGTACGTCGTCAGATCAGCCCTATAGCATTATGCTACCGTCCGGAGAGTTTATGCACTCCGAGCAGGTTGTAAGGGGTGATATAGTGTCAGTAGGAGACCAGAAATTATATGCCAATCTCATCGTCATCAGGATGAAAGGTTACGATGTTATTCTGGGGATGGATTGGCTGTTAGACATTATGCCACCATCAACTGTAGGTCCGGGCTAGTGTCGTTTAAACGCCCGAATGGAGTAGAGTTCTCCTACCAGGCGATACCACAGAAACGTGGTATACCTGTTGTATCTACCTTGAAAGCTCAACGGCTGATGAAGTCAGGATGCATCGGATTTCTTGACCACGTTGTGGATGTTCAAAGGCAAAATGAGGTGGAACTTCAAAACATTCCGGTAGTCCGGGACTTCTCAGAGGTTTTCTTAGATGACTTACCGGGATTGCCACCTGATCGTGAAATCGAGTTTGAAATTGATGTATATCCTGGTGCGGAACCAGTATCGAAGAATCCGTACCGTATGACACCAATTGAACTGAAGGAATTGAAGGCTCAGCTGAAAGAGTTAGTGGACAAGGGTTTTGTGCGCCCTAGTTTCTCTCCGTGGGGTGCTCCCGTCTTATTTGTTAAGAAGAAGGATGGGTCTCTGCGGATGTGTATTGACTACCTTGAGCTGAACAAGTTGACTATCAGAAATAAGTACCCGTTGCCAAGAATCGACGATTTGTTTGATCAGCTACAAGAGGCTCGGGTATTTTCTAAGATTGACTTACGCTCCGGCTATTACCAATTGAAGGTCAGAGCTGAAGATATTCCAAAGACTGCCTTCAAGACCCGATATGGACACTATGAGTTCTTGGTAATGTCGTTTGGATTAACCAATGCTCCTGCTGCATTTATGGACTTGATGAACAGAATATTCCAGGACTTCCTGGATAAATTTGTGATCGTATTTATCGACGACATCCTAGTGTATTCTAGAAGTGAAGCCGAACATGAGGGGCACTTGACTATTGTACTGTCAGTCCTAAAGCAGCATCAATTATATGTCAAGTTATCAAAGTGTGAATTCTGGCTGAACAGAATTAATTTCCTTGGCCACGTGGTGTTGGCTGAAGGAGTATCTGTGGACCCGGCCAAGATTGAGGCTGTAAGAGACTGGCCAAGGCCGAGGAATGCAAGCGAAGTACGGAGCTTTATCGGACTAGTTGGTTATTACAGGAAATTCATCAAGGGATTTTCTGTGATAGCAAAACCCATGACCAGCTTGACAAGGAAAGAAATCAAGTTCAGATGGTCTGAAGAATGTGAGGTGAGCTTTCAGACACTTAAGCAGAAATTAACCACTGCTCCTCTATTAGTATTGCCAGTTGAAGACGGCAAGTTCAGCGTATATTGTGATGCGTCAAAAATTGGCTTGGGATGCGTATTGATGCAAGAAGGGAAAGTGGTAGCATACGCGTCCAGACAATTGAAGAGCCATGAAGAAAACTACCCTACTCATGACCTTGAGTTAGCGGCAGTTGTATTTGCGCTGAAGGTATGGAGACACCACCTATATGGACAGTCATGTGAGGTGTTTTCTGACCACAAGAGTTTGAAGTACCTCTTTACTCAGAAGGAGTTGAATATGAGACAGAGGCGGTGGTTAGAATTTGTAAAAGACTACGATGTTGAGATCAAATATCATCCTGGTAAAGCTAATGTGGTAACTGATGCACTGAGCAGGATGCCAGCTATTGTGCAACCAACTATGTCGGCTGTATCAATGCCTTTGAGGACGGAGATACAGAAGTTCGATATGGAGATAGTTTATAGGCTATCGGCCATACTAGCAGACTTAACGCTACGGCCCTCCGTCCTGGACCGAATTAAGGAAGCCCAGAAGACCAATTCAAAGGAGATGGCTGATATGGTGAGCAAGGTACCAATGGCCTCTTCCGAGTTCAGCTATTCGGGAGATGGTATCCTGAAGTTCAGAGATAGATGGTATGTTCCGAAGGATGAAGAGTTACGGAAGCACATCTTGTTGGAAGCCCACTCATCTTCTTTCTCTGTACATCCCGGTAGCACGAAGATGTATCAAGACTTGAAACTTCACTTCTGGTGGCCGAATATGAAGAATGAAGTGGCCAAGTATGTGGAGTCTTGTATGATATGTCAACAGGTCAAAGCTGAACATCAACGACCAAGTGGAATGCTTCAACCTCTCCCGATTCCCGAATGGAAGTGGGAGAACATCACAATGGACTTTGTTGTTGGCCTTCCAAGAACAGCTAAAGGCCACAATAGTATATGGGTCATAGTGGACAGATTGACGAAGTCAGCCCATTTTCTACCTGTGAAGACGACATTCTCCATGGATCAGTATGCTGAGCTATATATTAGTGAGATTGTCAAGCTGCATGGTATTCCGGTGTCAATTGTTTCGGACCGGGATACTAGATTCACTTCCAGGTTTTGGAAAAGTTTGCAGAGCTCCTTGGGCACTAGATTAGACTTCAGCACGACATTTCATCCACAGACTGACGGACAATCTGAAAGAACAATCCAAATACTGGAAGATATGCTAAGGTCGTGTGTACTGGAATTTCATGCTCCTTGGAGTATATACTTGCCACTCGTGGAGTTTGCATACAACAATAGCTATCAGGCTACGATTGGTATGGCTCCATATGAAGCCCTTTACGGCAGAAAGTGTAGATCCCCGTTGTGTTGGGATGAGGTCGGAGAAACCAAGCTTATCGGCCCTGAGATATTACAGCAGATGTCTGAGGTGATAGCTGCTATCAAACAGCGGATAAAAATTGCTTAGAGTCGACAGAAGAGTTATGCGGACAATAGAAGAAGGGACTTAGAGTTTGCCGAAGGCGATGAAGTATTCCTGAAGGTGTCGCCTTTTAAGGGCGTAATGAGATTCGGTAAGAAAGGAAAGCTCAGCCCACGGTTCATTGGCCCTTTTCCCATCTTGAAGCGTGTGGGAAACATGGCTTATAAACTACAGTTGCCAACATCGATGGATGGGGTCCACAATGTCTTCCATAATTCGATGCTGAGAAAATGTGTACGAGATCCAACTCAGATCGTGAAACAGGTGGACTTTGATATCATGCCGACACTGACGTATGAAGAAAGGCCCATACAGATATTGGATATGTCACTCAAAGTATTGCGAAACAAGGTGGTTCCACTGGTAAAAGTGTTATGGCGCAACCACAATGTGGAGGAAGCCACATGGGAAAGATAAGCGGATGTCAGGGCCCAGTATCCAAAGCTATTCGCTTAGGCAAATTTTGGGGACAAAATTTCTGTTAAGGTGGGTGGAATGTAACACCCGGTATTTTGCCATGTAATAGTTTTCCCGGATCATTTAATCGGGATTAATATTATATTAATACAAAGGAGTGTTTTTGTGGAACTGTTGGAATAATTGTGGAGAACTAAACTAATGTGTAACTAAACAAAACATTAAGTTTAAAATGCATGGAAGAGCAATTTGGAGAGAAATTAAGGTTGGTGGGAGTGAGCCAATGGTTGAATGACATCTGGCGACTTGATGAAGAAGCTAAGTCTTCCTCCTACGTGAAACCCTCACTTCTCATCTGTTTCTTCCCACTGCTCTTTGTTTTCTCTTCCTGGCGATTTTGACAAAGCACCAACACTTTGTTTCCTCGTTTTTCTTCTATTTCCTTCAATCGAGGTAATCATCTATGGAAGTTATTGATTTTGGACAAGTTTAATGCGAGTTTTCACTGGGGTTTAGGGTTATTAATTCTGTGAAAACTCACTGTTTTGGATGAAAATACGTTAGTGTGTTTTCCTAAAGAGTTGAAATGAGCTTGCTGCATATTCTACAAGTTATTTGTTAGCATTTGCAGCTTGTTTAATTTCTCAACATTTCAGCAACAGATCCGAGCGTTCCAGGGACATTCGAGCATTCTACACTGCAGCAAACAGGTAAGTTCATAACCGTAGGTTGGCCCTTAAGGCCCTACATCACGGAGGTACTAGGTTTCTTGTTCTGTCGGGTTGTTTTGGGTAGAAAGGTTATAGTCTATGTTCTGAAATGTCTGGCTTCGATTTACTTTCTGTTGTCTTATTTCTGCTGTCTGCCTGTTTAAGTTCAAGCACCGTTCATGCATACACGTTTTCTCTGAAAGACATGCAAATGTTATCTGTACACTGTTTGAAACTAAACAAGATAAAATCCGACTGAAATGTACCAGGTTAAGTGCGAGACGGGGACTGGCCCCAGAACTGTTTACTGTTTACCGTTTACTGTACTGTATCCCTGAATGTGCCTGATAGTGCACCCTCCCCCTTCCCCACTGTTTGCCAGCTCCCCTATAAGCTCCACTTAATTCTACTGCCACTGTAACTTAATGCTCTGTACTGTCACCTTATTTCTGAAAAACTGCATGCATAGCATTTTGCATCACTGCATTCTGATTATATCCGTGCTGAGTTTTAGACTCATAGGTGAACTCTCTGATGTAGGTACTGAACCTGAAACCGAGGTCTTTGTGTTAAAAGCCCTGTAGAAAACTTCTGTTTTGGGAGTTTCTGTAAATCTATGTTAAGTTTTGTACTGTCTTTGGAATTTTGAAACAATGTATAGATTCTGTTTCAATGTTTAAAACCACTGTATTTGACAGTTAAGTTCGTATTCTACAGTATTCTGGAATTTGTTTGGGATATTCTCCGATAATCTGTTCATGGATTGTCTCTGGTTTTGGAATAATCCATGCAGTTGTTTTCTTGATCTTCTGTTAGGTTTTCTAACTTCTGTCATGTTCCCATGCATGTTTTAAAACTGTGTTTAGAATCGGGTTTGAAGGTTTGAAGCCCTTATGCCTTCTGTTTGAAGTTTTCTGTTCCTATGACTTCCTGTTAAAGTTGTCAAGTTTTGCCTTAAAAGCTGCATCTTCCGATCACGTTCACTGCCTGCATCCACCGGTGACGTCATCCATCTTCCAGCTGACGTCATCTCCTTCTACCGATTTCGTTCACTGCCTGCATCCACCGGTGACGTCATCCATCTTCCGGCTGACGTCATCTCCTTCTACCGATTCATTCAACTGCCTGCATCCACTGGTGACGTCATCCATCTTCCGGCTGACGTCATTTCCTTCTACCGATTTCGTTCACTGCCTGCATCCACCGGTGACGTCATCCATATTCTGGCTGACGTTATCTCCTTTTTACCGATTTCGTTCACTGCCTGCATCCACCGGTGACGTCATCCATCTTCCGGCTGATGTCATCTCCTTCTACCGATTTCGTTCACTGCCTGCATCCACCGGTGACGTCATCTCCTTCTACCGATTTCGTTCACTGCCTGCATCCACCGGTGACGTCATCTCCTTCTACCGATTTCGTTCACTGCCTGCATCCACCGGTGACGTCATCTCCTTCTACCGATTTCGTTCACTGCCTGCATCCACCGGTGACGTCATCTCCTTCTACCGATTTCGTTCACTGCCTGCATCCACCGTGACGTCATCCATCTTCCGGCTGACGTCATCTCCTTCTACCGATTTCGTTCACTGCCTGCATCCACCGGTGACGTCATCTCCTTCTACCGATTTCGTTCACTGCCTGCATCCACCGGTGACGTCATCTCCTTCTACCGATTTCGTTCACTGCCTGCATCCACCGGTGACGTCATCTCCTTCTACCGATTTCGTTCACTGCCTGCATCCACCGGTGACGTCATCTCCTTCTACCGATTTCGTTCACTGCCTGCATCCACCGGTGACGTCATCCATCTTCCGGCTGACGTCATCTCCTTCTACCGATTTCGTTCACTGCCTGCATCCACCGGTGACGTCATCTCCTTCTACCGATTTCGTTCACTGCCTGCATCCACCGGTGACGTCATCTCCTTCTACCGATTTCGTTCACTGCCTGCATCCACCGGTGACGTCATCTCCTTCTACCGATTTCGTTCACTGCCTGCATCCACCGGTGACGTCATCTCCTTCTACCGATTTCGTTCACTGCCTGCATCCACCGGTGACGTCATCCATCTTCCGGCTGACGTCATCTCCTTCTACCGATTTCGTTCACTGCCTGCATCCACCGGTGACGTCATCTCCTTCTACCGATTTCGTTCACTGCCTGCATCCACCGGTGACGTCATCTCCTTCTACCGATTTCGTTCACTGCCTGCATCCACCGGTGACGTCATCTCCTTCTACCGATTTCGTTCACTGCCTGCATCCACCGGTGACGTCATCTCCTTCTACCGATTTCGTTCACTGCCTGCATCCACCGGTGACGTCATCCATCTTCCGGCTGACGTCATCTCCTTCTACCGATTTCGTTCACTGCCTGCATCCACCGGTGACGTCATCCATCTTCCGGCTGACGTCATCTCCTTCTACCGATTTCGTTCACTGCCTGCATCCACCGGTGACGTCATCCATCTTCCGGCTGACGTCATCTCCTTCTACCGATTTCGTTCACTGCCTGCATCCACCGGTGACGTCATCCATCTTCCGGCTGACGTCATCTCCTTCTACCGATTTCGTTCACTGCCTGCATCCACCGGTGACGTCATCTCCTTCTACCGATTTCGTTCACTGCCTGCATCCACCGGTGACGTCATCCATCTTCCGGCTGACGTCATCTCCTTCTACCGATTTCGTTCACTGCCTGCATCCACCGGTGACGTCATCCATCTTCCGGCTGACGTCATCTCCTTCTACCGATTTCGTTCACTGCCTGCATCCACCGGTGACGTCATCTCCTTCTACCGATTTCGTTCACTGCCTGCATCCACCGGTGACGTCATCTCCTTCTACCGATTTCGTTCACTGCCTGCATCCACCGGTGACGTCATCTCCTTCTACCGATTTCGTTCACTGCCTGCATCCACCGGTGACGTCATCCATCTTCCGGCTGACGTCATCTCCTTCTACCGATTTCGTTCACTGCCTGCATCCACCGGTGACGTCATCCATCTTCCGGCTGACGTCATCTCCTTCTACCGATTTCGTTCACTGCCTGCATCCACCGGTGACGTCATCTCCTTCTACCGATTTCGTTCACTGCCTGCATCCACCGGTGACGTCATCTCCTTCTACCGATTTCGTTCACTGCCTGCATCCACCGGTGACGTCATCTCCTTCTACCGATTTCGTTCACTGCCTGCATCCACCGGTGACGTCATCTCCTTCTACCGATTTCGTTCACTGCCTGCATCCACCGGTGACGTCATCCATCTTCCGGCTGACGTCATCTCCTTCTACCGATTTCGTTCACTGCCTGCATCCACCGGTGACGTCATCCATCTTCCGGCTGACGTCATCTCCTTCTACCGATTTCGTTCACTGCCTGCATCCACCGGTGACGTCATCTCCTTCTACCGATTTCGTTCACTGCCTGCATCCACCGGTGACGTCATCTCCTTCTACCGATTTCGTTCACTGCCTGCATCCACCGGTGACGTCATCTCCTTCTACCGATTTCGTTCACTGCCTGCATCCACCGGTGACGTCATCTCCTTCTACCGATTTCGTTCACTGCCTGCATCCACCGGTGACGTCATCTCCTTCTACCGATTTCGTTCACTGCCTGCATCCACCGGTGACGTCATCTCCTTCTACCGATTTCGTTCACTGCCTGCATCCACCGGTGACGTCATCTCCTTCTACCGATTTCGTTCACTGCCTGCATCCACCGGTGACGTCATCCATCTTCCGGCTGACGTCATCTCCTTCTAGTTTACTTCACTGTAGTTTCTCCTTCTCTGTAAAGTTACATTTATAGGGTTTGCGATGACAGTGCATGTTTTCTGTCATTCGGTTCTGTTTTCCGTTAAAGTTTTCAAAGTTCAGTTGGCTTTCATAAGTTGTTCCAGTAACGCTATCTGTTCTGTTTATGTTCAAAAAAAAAAAATTAGTCACCGTTTTCCGTCCACTGTCCCGGAGTGATGGCTCCGATCACGGACTCCGATCGGGTTCAGTTTTGGGTCGTCACAAAAAACCCTAAAAAAATATGTTTTAAGCTTTTTCTTTTATAATTTTATTCTCAAGTGCTCTTACTAATTATTATTGAAATTCATAATTATGTAGAATGAAAAAAAAAAAATCTTCAATCATAATTATGAGAAAAGTGTAAAAACTTATAATTAATATCCAAAATAAGTTTCCAACCTAAAAGTCAACACATTTATTCTAACCATTAATAATCCTCAAATATTCTTAATTAAATTTCTCAAGCATTTCCAAACCAAACTAAAGTACAAATTGTAAAAATCGGTAATTTTATATTAATTAAATTTCACGTGTCACTTTTCGTGTTATTGACAGTTAAACGTGTCATTGGTTGACTCGTTTTATGGATGCATATGGGAATAATGTTGGATAAATTGTTGAACACTCGAAGTGTGATCTAAAAAGGAATTATGAAGATTTTATCTACTATAAATATTATATTTTTATAATTATTTATATTAAATAAAGTTAAAATTAAAATTAATTAAAAAGGTAAATTCATTTATTTAATAGAGTTGTTTTGAAAGAAGGAAAGAAACCATTCTTTCTTTCGCTCTTCACGCTTCACGCGGCCGCTAGAGAGAAGAGGAAGGGAGGGAGAGAGTGTGAGATTCGGTCGTTCGTGCAAGTTGACGCATTCTAAAGCCATTTTTTATATTAAATAAAGATAAAAAGAAAATTAATTAAAAAGGAAAATTCATTTTTTTTTAAAATGTTGTTTTGAAAGAAAGAAACCCTTCTTTCCAAAGAATGGTAGAAACCCTTCTTTCCAAAGAATGGTAGAAACCCTTCTTTCTTTCACTCTTCACTCTGCTGAGAGAGAGAGAGAGAGAGAGAGAGAGAGAGAGAGAGAGAGAGAGAGAGGAGAGAGAGAGAGAGAGGAGAGAGAGAGAGAGAGAGAGAGAGAGAGAGAGAGAGAGAGAGAGAGAGAGTCGACGCGTTCTAAGGCCAAGGATGTGTTTTCCGGACTCTGAGTATCGTCTTTCGTGAAAAGTTTCAAAAGTTGTTAAGTTTTTCTCTCTGCTTTTAAGTATAAAGTTTTGAGTTTTGTTAGAATCGGATTCGAGCTTGTAAACTCGAATTTGTGGGTTATTTGTTGTAACTGAATATTTTTAACTTTTATGTAATTTGTGTCACAACCAGAAGTAGGAACGCTGGGTCAGGCGACCGATTCCAAGTAAGTGATCCCAATCACCCAGCCTAATGTCAGGTTTGCAGCAAAAATCCTTAAGATAATTACAAAGCCAAATAAAATCACTAGCAGACTCTCCTAAATCTCCACAGAAACTAATCATTCTTCTTTTTACCTGGATTGAGAGAGGTCATTGGGTGAGTGATTAACTCATTGGTATACTAATCATTCTTCTTTTTACCTAATGCATCTTGATTTAAAAATGAGTTTTTAATTTCACTTCAAAACGTGATTGCATTTTTAAAACTATGCATGAGTTTACAAAACTAAAAAGAAAGCATTTTCCTTTTTTTTAGTAATATTTAAAATCACCCTCAAATATGAAGTGTTTAACAAAAAAACCCTAAAACCATTTTGTAAACAACATCACCCTTGAAGTATGAAAAATCTAACAAATCAACCTCCGATGGCCCCCCGTTCTCAGAGATCAGCCCCCTGATCTTTGAGAACATGGGTCATTCTCGAAGAACGGGGGCCGATCTCACTTGAATCGTTCAAGTGAGATCGGGTGTGGTGGCCTCCCACACCGAGGGGTTGTGACCCCCCGTTCTCGATGAAACATATACCAAATAATATCGTATATGCTTGAAATTTTTATCACATGTTCAACATATCATGAAAAGATAATCTGGAAATTTTCATGATTTTCAACACATGTACGATTTATTATAATTTTTTATGTATGTTTTATAGAATATTGATTTAAAAAATTATAATAAATTATACAAGTGTTGAAAAATCACGAAATTTTCTAGATCATCTTCTTATGATATATTGAATATGTGGTTAAAGTTATATGTTTTTTGAGATATCCACTATGAATTTTTTTTTAAATTTATTTTAGGATAATTAAATTTAACCGGTGATGGCCGCCAGTTGCCATTGATCTGTTCATGGTGAAGCCTGAGGTGAGACAGTGGAAACATTAAGAGCTACTTAGAGAATCAAACACAAACCCTAAAGCTATGGGAATCAAGACCTTCAATGACCAATCCATAGCAACATTGATCATTCAAGAGAGCGTCGACATTATCGTTAGAGTCAAAGGAAGAGGGATTAATGTGCAACATAGGCGAGGTTAAAAAGAGGGTAATTTTGAACATTTTGGTAATTAAAAAATGATAATTTTGAATTATTCAACTGAGATTGGGGGTGATGACTCTCCACAGCAGGGGGTGGTGACCACCACCTATTGTGAATAAAAAAAAACATACCAAACGATATCAGATTTGTTTGAAATATTTACCACATATTCAACATATTTTGAGAAGATAATCTATAAATTTTTCTGATTTTTCAACACTTGTATGATTTATAATGTTTTAAACAATATTTTACAAAACAGACGTGAAAAATTATAATAAATCATTTAAGATTTGAAAAATACGAAATTTTCTAAATTATCTTCACATGATATGTTGAACATGTGATAAAAGTCATGAAGATCAGGGGGTCGATCTCTGAGAAAAGGGGGTCGACAGGGGTTGATTTTTTAGGTTTTTCATACTTCGATGGTGATGTTGTTTACAAAATGACTTTAAGGTTCTTTTTGTTAAACACCTCATACTTTGTGTAACATCCGAAAAATTCCTAAAACATACGTAGCCTTAGTTAAGATATGTTGTGAGACTTTAAAGCTATTCCTAATATTATCCTAGCAAGTTGATTTGAGAGAGTGTAATTGGGAGAGAAAACCATAACGTTGGAAGAGAAATTAAGAGAAAACCTTAGAATTTGTTTGTTAGGAATTTTGTTGCAATGAATTTTTAATTAAAGGAAAAGTTAAATGAACAAAAAGGGTTAGATGGGGTGCATTTCACGTTAAAGTGAAGCCAAAGTGAAGGAATAGAAAATAAAGAAGTGTTGACAAGTCAAAATAAATGAACTTTTTGAAAAGTCAATGGAAGTCAAGAACCATTAGAATAAATGGCTATAAAAGTGAATAAAAGGGATAAAAGGAGAGGTCTTCACGTGGGATTACATCGGTAATCGAGGGTTGGGGGTTCTTTTGGAATTAGTTGAATTTTAGTGGTAAAAATCAAAAAGAAGAAAAAGTAATTTTATAAATTGGTAAAGTATGTGTAAAAATGGCAAAAATCATTTTCTTTCTCTCCTTTCTTCCCACGAAGACCAGCAGCCATTGAAGCCTTTTCTCCTCCATTTCCATCACATTTTTCTAGAGCTTTTAGGTATGGATTAAGTGAGTTTGATTATGGATACATTTTAGTGAAGGTTTTTAGTGTTTTAAGTGTATTTTGAGTGAGTTTAGTGGGTGTTTAAAAACCCTAATGGAAAACCTCCGAAATTTTGATTTCTTTGGTAAGTTTTCTTCTTATTTTGGTAGTTTAAACATTCAATAGGATAGATTAGGTTGTTTATGGAGATAGGTTAAGGTTAGAAGTGAAATAGTGAAAAACCGATTTTGGGAAGATTAGTGGCCGATTCTGTTTTGATGATTTCGGTTTGGCCAAGTTATTTGGTTGTTGAATTTAAGTGTTTCAATGGATAGTAGATGTAACACCTCAATTTAAAAATCCCCTAATTTAAAATCTTAATTTTGAAAACCCTAGAATTTTCCCCAAATTGATTCTTGAAATCGAGCGTTAAATCGAAAATTTAAAATTTAAAACATATTAATTGAAAACTTAATTAATACAGAAGCTTTGAACTCTTGAAACCAACACATAATTAAAACAATAAATAAAACTTTATTTAATGATAAAAATTTTATCATAATTTTCAAAGTCTTAAATTAAAACAAAGCATTAAATATCTTTTGAAAAAGTAAAGCATACTAATTTAAATCACTTTCTTCGAAATTCACAATATTATCTTCATCTGTATGCTCGCTTGCCACTTGAGGGTTCTCAATTGCAGCAATTTCTTCCTCAGACAAAAACTCACCTACATCACAAGTTAAAACAAAAGGTGAGAAAACTCAGTAAGTGGAAATACGTGCAAAACTTTTACTTTTACTCTTACTTTTACTGAATCCTGTTAAGACTTAGCCATCTCATTGTCGTTCAGGCATCGTCATCTTTTACTTTTAATTTTAACGATCAAGCTCACCATCTCATTGTCGTTCAGGCTTTTGCTATCACGTTAAAACATATGCTCAAGCTCACCATCTCACTGTCGTTCAGGCTTTTGCTATCGCATTTTCTTTTACTTTTTCATACATATGCAAATAACCTATCTATTTTATCTTTTAAACTATTCTATGTCGATATTCTAACATACGTGCTCAATCATTGAAAACGTGTGACTGAAAAATAAAATAATATAAATATCTTATGATGTAGGGCCGTAGCCAAAACTTGTATTTACACTTACTTGGATTCCAAGCAATTTAATGTCTATCGAGATTTTCCAAAATTTCCAGAACAATATCCTGCTCAATTAAAACCTTTGATATTAATATCCTACTTAATAATTTCCAATTTCCAAAGTAAATTGAGCAGAATTTCTTTACGTTTTGTTATCGGGTCGGACCGGGTTGATTGAGTCGATTTGAATCGAATCGGACGGTTCTAAAATATTTTATGCCTAATTCGTATATCAAAATTAAAATCCCACTTAATTTTAATCCAACTTTGAAAGAATTTGGGCAGGAATTCTTACCGGTTAAATTTTCGATCGGTTCGATTAGAATCGGGTCGAAAATCAGGTCGGGTCCGGTTCGGGTGAACAGTACCGGGTTGGGTCGTGAACAGTGCTGTTCGGGTCACTGCTGGTTCGGTTCGGGTCAGGTTGACTTAAGTGAACCGGTTCGGTTCACTGCCTGGTTCAGGTTTTAAAAGAAGAACCCTATCCTTCCTTCTTCCTTCGCGATTCTGCAGAGAGTGAGAGGGAATCAGAGAAAGAGAGATCGAGCAAGAGAGAAACAGAGTAACAGAGAGGGAGGGAGGTGTGACAGAAAGGGGAAAACGAAGAGTGAGGGAGGCTTACTCCGATGGGTTGTCGACGGTGGTTAAGGATCTTCGTCGGAGTTCGGCTGCGGTGGTCGGAGCTGGTTGTTCACTGCTTCAGAAATCCGAGGTAAGTTCTCCTTTTATGACTTCAGAGAACTCGAGAGGGAGAGGAGTGTTGACTTAAATGATGTTTTAGTCTAAATATGTTTTTGATGATGTGTTTGAATGGTTAATATTGTAATCTGATTATGTTAAGTGAATGAGAATAACGACTATGCATTAGTAATTTAATCTGTTGGAAATACCCTTGGAAAGGGTATTTTAGTTGTTTAACAATCGTGATTAAGTGTACAGGGCTAAAAATTCATCTGCCGATGAGTTGTTAAAAATAGACATATACCGATCGCTAAATGACAAAGCAAAGAAGGCTTCTGCCGATGGCCTTCATCTACCGATCGATAAAACGACAAAAGAAGAAGTCGTTCAAAGCCTACTTCAACCGATCGCTAGACGACATATACCGATGGAGTTTAATGGTGCTTCTGCCGATGGCTTTGTCAAGATACTCATACCGATGGCGTTTGAAGTTGCACATGCCGATGGCGGTTCAGCGCATATATTTTTACTTCTGCCGATGGCGGTTCAGCGCTAATGCTTGTACTAATGGATTCTCAACGTGCATCTGCCGACAGAGTTCAAAGACGTGCATCTGCCGATGGAGTTCAAGGCTTGCATCTGCCGATGGAGTTCAAGGCTTGCATCTGCCGATGGCGTTTGAATATACATCTGCCGATAGCGTTGAAGATACATCTGTCGATGGCGCTGTTAAGCGTGCACCTGCCAATGGACTTCAAAGCGTGCACCTGTCGATGAAGTTCAAGATATACCTGCCGATGAAGTTCAAGATACACCTGCCGATGGTTTTTCAAGCTTCACCTGCCGATGGCGTTGAAGATATATCTGCCGATAACTTTTAAGTTGCATATACCGATGGACTGTTAGAGCAACACATACCGATGATGTGGCGATTGAATTAAAGCTGCTTCCACCGATGATCTTCTGCTAGAATTCAAAATAGCCGCGAAGCTACAGTGACGTCGTTTTCAGCATTAACTCCAGAACTTTAATGGCGACGACGACTTGCAACTACAGACGGCAACGGCTACCTGATCTAGTACGGATGCTTCCAAACGGTAACATTTTCCATTTGAAGAAAGAAGCATTCAATTCAGAGCTGAAAAAGTAAACAGAGTATTTAAGCCGAGGTTAGAGCACGAAGATACAACTTTTGCGAATTTGATTTCCTGAGCCCTAACGTGCGAATCATACTCTGTATTCTCCATCTACATCTCTCTATTCCAAAACTTGAGATTCTGTTTTGAGAGTTGGTAGATTAGCGTAATCTGTCATTCAAATCTGAAAACCCTGTAAGGCAGTGGATTGACGCCCGTAAAGTTCAATCCAGGATTGTATAAGGCTGTGGATCGAAGCCTGCAAAGTTCGATAAGCATTTCTCGTTGAGGAGAATTAAGAATTCTTCAAGGGGGAGCCTTGGAGCATGGACATAGGCAGTTTGGCCGAACCACGTTAAAATCTGTGGTGTTGAATTTCTCTCTCTCTCTTCACTTTATTTAGTTGTCTGCTATTATTAATCTATAAGTTGTTTATTCAAGAGAGAAATTTGGTTAGATTTGAAATTAAAATTAAAAAGGTCTAATTCACCCCCCTCTTAGACAATCTCGATCCTACAATTGGTATCAGAGCGAGGTTATCATTCTCTAAGCTGTGTTTAAACACTGTGTGTTATATATTTTCACAATGGCATTCAACACTAACACCACACAAATAGAAGGTCAAACAACAAATAGACCTCCTTTCTTCGATGAGAGTGATTATGTTGACTGGAAGTCCAGAATGAGAATATTCGTTCAGGCTGTGGACTATGAACTATGAAATAACATAGAAAATGGTCCTTACATTGCTGTCAAAACAGAGAATGGTGTGAAGGTCCCCAAAGCTTCACATGAACTAAATGATACAGTTAAAAAGAACTTGAGCTTAAATGCCAAGGCTATAAATACCCTGTACTGTGCTCTGAATAGAGACGAATTTAATAGAGTACAAGGGTGTGAGAGTGCCCAAGAGATTTGGCACTTATTAGAGGTCACACACGAGGGCACAAATCAGGTTAAAGAGAGCAAGTTAAATATGTTAGTTCACGAGTATGAACTTTTTACCATGTTAAAGGATGAGCCTATTTCATCTATGTTTACTCGGTTCACTAACATTACTAATGGTTTAAAAGCTCTCGGTAAGATTTACTCAGGTGAAGAACAGGTAAGAAAAATTTTGAGATGCCTACCAAGAGCCTGGCAACCAAAGGTGACAGCAATACAAGAGGCTCGGGATCTTAAGGTTCTCAAGCTCGAGGAACTCATTGGCTCTCTGATGACTCATGAGATAACCATGAGGGCCAATGACAAGGAGGATCTCAAGGAAAAGGAGATCTCCAAGAGAAAGGACATAGCCCTCAAAGCCTCTTCGAGCAAACCTGATGAATCTGAGGAAGAAGAAGAAGATGAGGACATTGCCCTTATTACCAGGAGATTCAGCAAATTCCTGCAACGAAAGAGGATGCAGGGAAAAAGATTTCCAAAGGGTGAGAAGTCTCAAAAGGACAAGGAGATCACATGTTTTGGGTGTGGAAAGCCTGGTCATATGAAGGCAGACTGTCCACAAGCAAAGAGGTATCCCAAGAAGTTTAAGAAGAATGCTATGAAGGCTACTTGGGATGATAGTGAAGAAGATACCTCTTCATCAGAAGATGAGGAAGTAGCAAACCTGTGCTTCATGGCGCACGAGGACAAGGTTAGTTCTTCTTCTTCTAGTATTTTAAGTGACAGTGATATTGATGACGATGAAGGTAATCTAATTGATGCCTTCAATGACCTGGTTAAACAATTTGGCATGCTTAAGACTAAGTATAACACGTTGAAAAAGGAAAATGCGAGCCTAATTAAGAAGCACGCCAATGAACATAGTGTGCATGATAAGGAAGTCTCTGTACTTAAAAAGAAAAATGAGACGTTAAATAGACTTGTTCTGAATTTCACTGAAGGTAGTAAAAATCTGAACATGTTATTGAGCAGCCAGAGAGTGCAGTTTGATAAAACTGGCCTAGGGTATGACGGGATTAGTAAAAAGAAAACATATAAAAAGCTTTTTGTAAAATCCACTGTCTGTCATGCATGCAATGAAGTAGGACATAAATCATTTGAATGTCCATTAAAAACGAACAATAAGAAAACTGGGAGTAAGTTGCAATGGGTTCCCAAAGGAACGAAAACTAACACTAGGACCCAAAAGATTTGGGTACCTAAGAAGACTACTTGATCTTTGTTTTGCAGGATGATGTGTCTCCAATAAGAAATCAGTGGTACCTGGACAGTGGCTGTTCTAGGCACATGACTAGAGATGCATCCATGTTTGCTGTTGTCAACAAAAAGAAAGGAAACGTCACTTTTGGTGGAAACCAGAAGGGTAAAATTGTTGGCATCGGCAATATAGGTAATCCTGATAATATTATTATAGAAAATGTTCTGTTAGTCGAAGGTCTAAAATATAACCTGCTGAGCATCAGTCAATTATGTGATAAGGGTTACAAAGTAGTCTTTAAGAAAAATTCCTGTATTATTAAGGATATATCTAATAGCAAGGTTCTCTTTACTGGTTTCGGGATAAAGAATATCTATGTTATTGACTTAGATAATTTTGTTTGTGATAATGAAAAATGTTTTGCTGTTAATTCTTCCAATGACTGCTGGACTTGGCATAGGAGATTAGGACATGTAGGGATGGATACCTTAGCTAAGATTACTAAGGAGAACTTAGTTAGAGGAATCCCTAAAATATCTTTTGAGAAGGATAAGGTCTGTGAAGCTTGCCAAATGGGTAAGCAGACCAAAAGTTCCTTTGCATCTAAGAATGCAATTTCTACTTCTAAGCCTCTCCAACTCCTTCACATGGACCTCTTCGGTCCCTCCAATATTGCCTAGTTTAGGAGGCAAATTCTATGCGTTTGTCATTGTCGATGATTTCTCTAGATTTACCTGGGTATTCTTTCTGAAGTCTAAGGATGAGACTTTTGAAACCTTTTCTAGTTTTAGGAAAAGAGTTCAAAATGAAAAAGAGCTCACCATAGTTACTATTTGTAGTGATCATGGTGGAGAATTTGAAAATGAGAGATTTGAACTCTTGTGTCTCAAATATGGAATTGAGCACAATTTCTCCTCTCCTAGAACCCCTCAGCAAAATGGTGTTGTTGAGAGGAAAAATAGGTCTCTCCAAGAGCTAGCTCGGACTATGCTTAATGAGAATTCCCTTCCAAAATATTTCTGGGCAGAAGCTGTGTCAACAGCTTGTTATGTGCTTAATCGGGTCTCCATAAGATCTATTCTTGAGAAAATTCCCTATGAGCTTTGGAATGGTAAAACACATTCTGTTAAGTATTTTAGAGCTTTTGGAAGCAAATGTTTCATTCTAAACACTAAGGATAACTTAGGAAAATTCGATTCCAAATCTGATTTTGGAATTTTTCTGGGTTATTCTCTTTCCAGCAAAGCTTATAGAGTATTCAATAGGAGAACTCTAGTTGTAGAGGAGTCAGTTCATGTTAACTTTGATGAGTCCCCTCAACCCACAATCAATGTGGATGAGGATGATTTTTTGGATAAACAACTGAATTCTCTTTCCTTAGAAAAGCCTAGTGATCTTCCCCAAGTAGAAAAATCTCTAGAACTTTCCTCTACTTCTCTAGATATTGTTCATGTCAAGGATGAAATTTCTGCTCTTCCTAGAGATTGGAAGTATGTCAGAAACCATCCAATAGATGAAGTCTTAGGTGATCCTTCTTTAGGAGTTAAGACTAGATCCTCTCTTAGGAATCTGTGTGCCAATGTGACATTTATTTCTCAGATAGAGCCTAAGAAATTTGAGGAAGCCGAATTGGATGAAAATTGGATCTTAGCTATGCAAGAAGAGCTAAATCAATTTGAAAGGAGCAAGGTATGGGAACTTGTTCCACGGCCTAAGGATCATTTCATTGTTGGAACTAAATGAGTTTTTAAGAACAAATTGGATGAAAATGGGATTGTTGTGAGAAACAAGGCTAGACTAGTTGCTAAGGGATACTCTCAAGAAGATGGTATTGATTTTGAGGAATCTTTTGCTCCTGTAGCTAGATTAGAGTCAATTAGGATGCTCCTTGCCTTTGCTTGCTACAAAAACTTCACACTCTTTCAAATGGATGTAAAGAGTGCATTCTTAAATGGTTATATTACAGAAGAAGTTTATGTTGAGCAACCTTTAGGTTTTTAAGCTTTTGACAAACCCGACCATGTCTATAAGTTAAGGAAAGCTCTTTATGGTCTTAAACAGGCTCCTAGAGCTTGGTATGATAGGTTGAAGAACTTCCTTGTGGAAAGGAATTTCAAAAGGGGTAACACCGACTCAACTCTATTTACCATGCAAAAGGATAAGGATATTCTGTTAGTTCAAATTTATGTCGATGACATTATTTTTGGATCAACAAATGTCAACATGTGTAATGAGTTTTCTTCTCTCATGCAAAGTGAATTTGAAATGAGTATGATGGGGGAGTTAAAATTCTTCTTAGGATTCCAGATTAGTCAATCTCCTGATGAAATTTTCTTCTGTCAAGAAAAGTACATTAAGGAACTCCTTAAGAAATTTGGTTTATAATCTGTCAAATCCTCTAGAACTCCCATGAGTACCACTACTAAATTGGACAAGGATGAAAATGGTATAAGTGTGGATATCAAGAAATATCGTGGCATGATTGGATCCTTGCTATATCTGACTGCTAGTAGGCCAGATATTCTATTTAGTGTTTGTCTTTGTGCTAGATTCCAAGCTGCCCCTAAGGAGTCTCATTTATCTGCTGTAAAAAGGATTTTCAAATATTTGAGTGAGACTTATGATTTAGGTTTATGGTATCCTAAAGGCACTTCCTTTGATCTGATTGGATACTCAGATTCTGACTATGCTGGTAGTCTAGTAGATAGAAAAAGCACCAGTGGAACATGTCAATTCCTTGGTGAATCTTTAGTTTCCTAGTATTCTAAGAAACAGAATTCTGTTGCATTGTCAACTGCTGAGAGTGAATATATTGCTACAGGCAGTTGCTGTGCACAAATGCTTTGGATGAAGCAAACTCTAGAAGACTATAATCTGTTTTATGATAGAATTCCTATTCGGTGTGATAACACCAGTGCTATCAATATTTCCAAAAATCCTATTCAGCATTCTAGAACCAAGCATATAGATGTTAGATATCACTTCATTCGAGATCATGTTCAGAGAGGTGATATATCCTTAGAATTTGTTAATTCTGTAGATCAACTAGCCGACATCTTTACCAAGCCCTTGGATGAAAAGAGATTCAGTAATATTAGAATAAGATTAGGCCTCGTTCGGGTTGAGAAAAATTAAGGTTATTCCTCTGTTGGTGATTCCTGAGTGTTAGAGCATTTCCTTCTGTGTAGGCATCGGAAGATGCAGTGTTTTTCAATTGGCATCGAAAGATGCAGTGTTTATCAATTGGCATCGGAAGATGCATATCTATCGGTGGTAATCGGATGATGCAATCTTTAATCTGCCGACACGTGTGACCCATCGGGTTAATCGGTTTTACACGTGTGACTTCATCTCGTCGGACGATGTCCCTTTTTCATTTAAACTCTGCTTCTTCTCAAAGACGCTTCACATTTCGCGCTCTTTCAGAAAAACCCCTTCCCTTCCAATCGTCTCTCTCGAGCGCCCTATTCTTCCCATGGATTATCTGGGTTCATCCTCCCGCGCAGTTTCCAAACCGGCCATGAAGAAGGCCAAAACTTCAGCACGTCCTCCAAGAGTGATCCCTCGTGCAAAAGCATGGCCATCTCTCTTCTTTCTCTCTGAAGCTGCTGAGTTGAGATACCATGACGACTTTCAGTTCAAGTCATTAATTTCCAGTCGAGGTATCTACTTTGATGACTTAGCTGGTATGAATATTGTCGAACCCTTGAAGGATCTCGGGTTATTAGGTCTTTTTGATATAGATTCATTCTATTACCCGGAAGCCATTAAAATGTTCTATGCCAATCTAAGTTTTACCTCTGATTTCTCTACTATCAAAAGCTATGTGTATAACAAGCACATAGAAATTACTCCTCAATTCATTAATGGCATTTTGGAGTGCCCTCATCTAGATAGCTGTCCCTTCAAATATGTATCCGGCACTGAGCCTCCGTTCTTTGGTACTGATGAAGGTCTCGGTTTTCTCCAGACCATTGCCTTGAACCCAAACCATATCCCTGATCATCTAAAGGGCAAACACCTGACCGCAAGGGCCAAATTATTTCATCAGATGATAGGGTACAATATTGTTCATAAGGGTGGTCACCATGACGAAGTGAGTGCCATGGAACTCTTTGTTCTGTTTGCACTCTACTACAAAACACCCTTCAACATTGGATATGTAGTTGTTCGAAGGATGATTCTGGCAGTGTCATCCAGGGCTACCTCTCTACCTTACAACCTGCTTTTAATGAAGATACTAGCTAAGCTTGAGGTTGTATTTCCTGAGGATGAAGATCCTGTCACACTTAAACCCTCCAGTTACTATTCCAAAACCACCTTGAGCAAAATGGGCATTAAAAGAACCAGAACAGGGGAGCTTGTGCTGATTGTTCCTAAGAGAATTACTGCTAAGGCTGCAGTTGCCAAAAAGGGAAAGAGAAAACTTGATCTGCTAGAGGAGTCCACTGCCGAAGGAGGGGATGACTCTGAGATTCCTGCATTTGTTAATTCCCCCTCTCAATCTCAGGCTTCTAGCTTTCAGCCTCCTCCTTTAATACGAAGGCGTCGTGTCCCTTCCTCAAGGATAATTCTTTCAGAGGACATGTCTACTCCCTCTTCTATGCCCCTACCCCTTCCAGAAAATCCTCCCTCTCCTCCACCTGCCTTTCGTTTACCAGCTCTGCCTTCTATACCTCCTCCATCTCCAGTCTAACAGGATACAGCTCCTCCATCACCAGTCCAACCACCTCCTACAGTCCACTTACATCCTCCAAGTCCAATTGTTCCTTCAAATCCACCTGCTCCCCAAGTCCAACACTCCTCACCAAATCTGCAAACTGCTCCTGCCCCAGTATCTCCCATCCTTTATCAGAGGAGATTTTCTCTCAGCGAGGAACAGTATGCTGAGCTGAAGTCAAGCATTGACAATCTCGGAACAGCCACTGATACAAATATCACTCAACTCAAAAAGGATTTGAGCATTGATGCTGTTGTGGCTTAGGGTCAAATGGATCGAAAATTGGATCGAAATAATGAGATTTTCACCCGTAACCTTCGGGCTATCAAATCTCAAGTTTAGGCTCTTTGCCCTGCACCACATATTCCTCTCTGCCCCTTTGAGCCTACCTTTGAAGATATTCTTCTTCCATTTTTCAGGCCTGCAGTTGATGAAGACGTGCGCTTCATGTCTCTAGATATTCATGAAGCTGAGTTGAAGTTCACACCTTCTGTATCTTCATCTTCTCCTGCATCTTCCTCTCTTCCTGCTGTCTTTCCTGCTACTCATTCTGTCGAAACTCCTCCATGTATGGCCATGGTGGTGTATCAAGGCCCCTCTACCTCTGCTGCACCTCAGCCAGAGTCTACTCCATGTCTGGCACTAGTGCCTTATCAACCACCCATCTCTCTTGATATTCGTTCACTTCCAGCACTTGTAGATGCTTATCTTAATTCGAACTGTGAAGTGCCCGCTTGGATTAGCCAAGCTTTTTGGACACATTTTGTAGCTTTCTTTAAATAAAAGACTTGATTTAATGTATAAACATTTCTTGTTTTTCTAATGCACTTACTCTGATGTTTTTCTTTCTGAATTGTGTTGTCTCTCTGATTGTTTTTTGATAATGTCAATGAGGGAGGAAATATTTGATTGATAATGGATATATGCATGTGGAATTAGTTACTATGATTTTGTGCTTGCATATTTTTGGCAATCTGGATACATGCATGTTTATGGATTATATGCACTTACTATGGGGGAGCTAGAATTATGGGGGAGAACAATTACTTAATCAAATTTATATTTTGTCATCATCAAAAAGGGGGAGATTGTTGACTTAAATGATGTTTAAGTCTAAATATGTTTTTGATGATGTGTTTGAATGGTTAATATTGTAATCTGATTATGTTAAGTGAATGAGAATAACGACTATGCATTAGAAATTTAATCTGTTGGAAATGCCCTTGGAAAGGGTATTTTAGTTGTTTAACAATCGTGATTAAGTGTACAGGGCTGAAAACTCATATGCCGATGAGTTGTTAAAAATAGACATATACCGATCGCTAAACGACAAAGCAAAGAAGGCTTCTGTCGATGGCCTTCATCTACCGATCGATAAAACGTAAAAAGAAGAAGTCGTTCAAAGCCTACTTCAACCGATCGCTAGACAACATATACCGATGGAGTTTAATGGTGCTTCTGCCGATGGCTTTGTCAAGATACTCATACCGATGGCGTTTGAAGTTGCACATGCCGATGGCGGTTCAGCGCATATATTTTTACTTATGCCGATGGCGGTTCAGCGCTAATGCTTGTACCGATGGATTCTCAACGTGCATCTGCCGACAGAGTTCAAAGACGTGCATCTGCCGATGGAGTTCAAGGCTTGCATCTGCCGATGGCGTTTGAAAATACATCTGCCGATAGCGTTGAAGATACATCTGCCGATGGCGATGTTAAGCGTGCACCTGCCGATGGACTTCAAAGCGTGCACCTGTCGATGAAGTTCAAGATACACCTGCCGATGAAGTTCAAGATACACCTACCGATGGTTTTTCAAACTTCACCTGCCGATGGCGTTGAAGATATATCTGCCGATAACATTTAAGTTGCATATACCGATGGACTCTTAGAGCAACACATACCGATGACGTGGCGATTGAATTAAAGCTGCTTCCACCGATGATCTTCCGCCAGAATTCAAAATAGCCGCGAAGCTACAGTGACGTCGTTTTCAGCATTAACTCCAGAACTTTAATGGCGACGACGACTTGCAACTACAGACGGCAACGGCTACCTGATCTAGTACGGATGCTTCCCAACAGTAACATTTTCCATTTGAAGAAAGAAGCATTCAATTCAGAGCTGAAAAAGTAAACAGAGTATTTAAGCCGAGGTTAGAGCACGAAGATACAACTTTTGCGAATTTGATTTCCTGAGCCCTAACTTGCGAATCATACTTTGTATTCTCCATCTACATTTCTCTATTCCAAAACTTGAGATTCTGTTTTGAGAGTTGGTAGATTAGCGTAATCTGTCATTCAAATCTGAAAACCCTATAAGGCAATGGATTGACGCCCGTAAAGTTCAATCCAGGATTGTGTAAGGCTGTGGATCGAAGCCCGCAAAGTTTGATAAGCATTTCTCGTTGAGGAGAAGTAAGAAATTTTCAAGGGGGAGCCTTGGAGCGTGGACGTAGGCAGTTTGGCCGAACCACGTTAAAATCTGTGGTGTTGAATTTCTCTCTCTCTCTCTTCACTTTATTTAGTTGTCTGCTATTATTAATCTATAAGTTGTTTATTCAAGAGAGAAATTTGGTTAGATTTGAAATTAAAATTAAAAAGGTCTAATTCACCCCCCTCTTAGACAATCTTGATCCTACAAGGAGAACTTTGGTGTGAGTTTTCTCCTCCACCGAGGGCTTCTATTTATAGGGGAAGAGATTCACCCCGCGCCTCCGCGAATCTGCCAACTGACCAGATTATTTTCGAGCTGAAAATTAATGAGTTCGGATTTTCAGTTATTTCCATTCTGATCTCCATCAGAATTTAGTCACTTTCCAGGCCACCTTCATTCTGTTAGCGTCGGATTTCTAGAAGGAAAATCCTGCTGTTTCCTGAGAATCCGGTTCTTTTCCTGATTTGTTGCTCTGAATCTCAAATCCCTTTTGTTTTTAGTCAATTTATAAGCTAGGTTCATTCCGAATTTGTGATTACCCTCTGATTCTGGAAATTCGAATTTGATTTTAGGTTAGCTTTGATTTGAGAAATTTGAATTGAATTGGGAATTTTTTTTTTGAATTTAAATTTCTAATTGTTACAGTAGACGTGTAGAGGTTTACGGAATGAGGTGGCACGTTGAAATCCGATGAAAAATGAGGGAGTTATGGCCGATTGAAGTTGAACGGTGGAAAATGTAGAAATTTCGGGTTTAGAGTAAAACTTTGAGTTGTTTGTTGGTTTAGAGTTGTTTGTTTGTTGTTTGTTGGTTTTAGTTTTTGGTAATTATAGGCGTTATGCCATTTGTTTTGGTTTTAAAACAAATAACGCCGGGTTCACCTTTCTCTATTTTTTGTTAACTGTTTTAAGTCGATTTTTTGAGATTTTTATGGGGCACGGAGTTGGGAGGGTCGGGAATGTGTGGTTAAATTTTCAGGTGATTGGCTCGAAGAAAAATGAAGAAAAGTGGGCAAAAGTCGAAAAAGTCAAAAATTGGGCATTTTGGCCGAAGGGAACCCGAGAGGGCCCGATCGATTGGCGCCCAGCGCCGATCGATCGGCCACGGTGTGATGACCCGAATGTGCACATATGAGTACGACTGCGGGGCAAACCTCGGTACCTAAGCCGAGTGTAGGCGAATCTCGGACTCGAGTATAGGCGAATCCCAGGTCGTAAAGAGGGGGTCGTCACAATCCCACATCGCTTGGGGAAGTATGGAAATGAAATATATGTAAAGAGACCCTCCCAACATAGCAAGACGCGTTTTGGAGCACAATTGGCAACGGATCCCATAAGAACTCCGAAGTTAAAAGTGCTTCGGCGAGAGCAATTCCAGGTTGGGTGACCTTCTGGGAAGTTCTCGCCAAACAAAGCCGTGAGGGGAGGATATTGAGCTACGACCCAATCCCCAGAGCGGACAAATATCTTGCTGCGAAAAGGGGTTGTTACAAATGGTATCAAAGCATGTACCCAACCGAAAATGTGGCCAACGAGGACGTTGGGCCCCCTAGGGGGGGTGATTGTGATGACCCGAATGTGCACGTATGAGTACGACTGCGGGGAAAACCTCGGGACCTAAGCCGAGTGTAGGTGAATCCCGGGTCGTAAAGAGGGGGTCGTCACAATCTCACATCGCTTGGGGAAGTATATGGAAATGAAACATATGTAAAGAGACCCTCCCAACATAGTAAGACGCTTTTTGGAGCACAATTGGCAACGGATCCCATAAGAACTCCGAAGTTAAAAGTGCTTCGGCGAGAGCAATTCCAGGTTGGGTGACCTTCTAGAGAGTTCTTGCAGAACAAAGCCGTGAGGGAAGGATATTGGGCTACGACCCAATCCCCAGAGCGGACAATATCTTGCTGCGAAAAGGGGTCGTTACACATGGGCTTGCGCGGAGTGCACGCGGCGCGCTGCAGCAGAGCCCGGGCGCGCTGCCGGGGGGCAAGCGCCGCGCGGCGCCTAGCACACCCAACTTTCGTTTTTTTTTTTATTTTTTTTCCTATTTCCAAAATGTTTTGACCCGACTTTTTCTGGCATATTTTAAAAGTATTTTTGTCACGTTTTCCAACATTTTTTGAGGGTTCAAAAAGCCCGAAAACCGAGTCGAATAATTTACGAAAATTATTTTAAATTACAATTTAAATGCATGATTGGTTAGCAAAGTAGCGCACCGAGCTGGGGTGGGTTCGAGAGCGTTACACTTTGAGGGTGATTTTGAATTTTATCATTTTTTTTTTATCAAAATCGGCTTCACAAGCCCTCAGTGAAGTAGTTATAAAATATGTTACGTACATAGATGTCTATATATGAAAAATATTCCACATAAAAAATCTTCAGTGAAATATCTTCAGCACACTATCAAAGAAAGATGGTGATCCGAAGACCCAAAAACTCCTCAGGAGACTGAAGGAAATCGTGACGGTGATCCGAAGATCCAACCCATCACCCGAGTGACCGGAGACACGCAGTCAGCTACGATATCAACTCGAACAATCAATATTGTGACCGGGTTTAGGGATTCAAAACATAAGGAGCACGTAATGTCACGACCCAAATTCGTTGGCCGAATCAGGTGGTCACAATCATCATACTATAACGTTAACTTTTACTTAACATTTTGGAACATGAAAATTTCAACTTTTAAAACTTTAAAATGATTTAAGAAATAGAGGAGGAATAAAAATAGAATAGAAATGGCCTCGGTTTTAAGGACAGAGGCGAAAAGAAAAACACATGGGATGGATTGATCGGTCAATGCAACCGATCGTTTGGCATCCACTGGGATTCACTCAGCCGAACAAACATTGACCGATTAATATCTACACTCAACATCAGCCGAATGACACCTTTGCCGAACGATATCAACCGATTACATCTGCCTAGAACATCGACTGATTACATCTGCCGAAAAATATCGACTGATACATCTGCAGTTAACACCTGTCGATTACATCTGCCGATATGATCGATTACATCTGCCGAAAAATATCGACTGATTACATCTGCCGATATGATCGATTACATCTGCCGAAAAATATCGACTGATTACATCTGCCGAAAAATATCGACTGATTACATCTGCCGAAAAATATCGACTGATTACATCTGCCGAAAAATATCGACTGATTACATCTGCCGAAAAATATCGACTGATTACATCTGCCGAAAAATATCGACTGATTACATCTGCCGAAAAATATCGACTGATTACATCTGCCGATATGATCGATTACATCTGCCGAAAAATATCGACTGATTACATCTGCCGAAAAATATCGACTGATTACATCTGCCGAAAAATATCGACTGATTACATCTGCCGAAAAATATCGACTGATTACATCTGCCGAAAAATATCGACTGATTACATCTGCCGAAAAATATCGACTGATTACATCTGCCGATATGATCGATTACATCTGCCGATATGATCGATTACATCTGCCGAAAAATATCGACTGATTACATCTGCCGATATGATCGATTACATCTGCCGATATGATCGATTACATCTGCCGAAAAATATCGACTGATACATCTGCAGTTAACACCTGTCGATTACATCTGCCGAAAAATATCGACTGATTACATCTGCCGAAAAATATCGACTGATTACATCTGCCGAAAAATATCGACTGATTACATCTGCCGATATGATCGATTACATCTGCCGAAAAATATCGACTGATACATCTGCAGTTAACACCTGTCGATTACATCTGCCGATATGATCGATTACATCTGCCGAAAAATATCGACTGATTACATCTGCCGAAAAATATCGACTGATTACATCTGCCGATATGATCGATTACATCTGCCGAAAAATATCGACTGATTACATCTGCCGATATGATCGATTACATCTGCCGATATGATCGATTACATCTGCCGAAAAATATCGACTGATTACATCTGCCGAAAAATATCGGTCGAGGCTAACACCCCAACCCTCTCTGGACTTGACATTTTAATGTTCGGATGACATATAACTTCGGTCGAGGTTAATACTTCTACTCACTCTAGGCTTCTATAAACTGAAAACGCCTTCATAAATCGGACGACATGTAAGGAAATTGATCGGGGTCGACACTTTAACTCTCTGACTCCTATGTATTTGAATCTTCATCCCAAAAGAAAACAAGTCATAAATTACAATTTGAACGCATAGCAGAATACTTAAAGGAACGGGTGAAAACTTTTAATCTTAAAATCTGCTTCAAATCATAAACAGTATTAAGCCATTTCAGTATTTGTCATCATAAGAAGATCTTATCCTACTTATGCCTCTGTGTCATGGACTATACTAAAACCTGCCATGAGCAACATCCCACGGGTCAAAATCGCCGCCCAGCTACCAAACCTTGCTATGAGCACCATCTAGTAACCCGACTTAGACATCATCAACTGGTTTGAGGTCCTCACCTTCCAACTCGTCACCTACATCATAAAGTTTAAACTATAAACCTAATGCTTAGTAAGGAGTGCGACATATACATAAATACTCATGAATGCATGCTTTGTGAAATCATGTTCGTGTTCATGTTCTTGTTTCATCTTTCACTTGACATGGATTAAGGAGGGAATCGTACTGGGGAGCAGGCAGGTGCATGTAAATGTTCCTAACGGACAATATTCTTGGTCCATTTCATGGACAGTGATTATGGTCCCTCGAGACAGTTTTGTAAACATAGTCATACCACCCCAACCCTCACTAAATCATTTCATACATTTCACTTTACATAAATCATGCATGCAAAACTTTTCATGTGTCTATGGAGAAAAACATGATGCATGTACATGAGTGCACAAAGAAACATCATACTATAGCAAACCATCATAATGTTCAACAGATCACAATCATCAAACAGTCATCCACACCAGTTTTCTTAGTACCCTTGTGATGTAGGGCCTCAATGGCCGGAACCCTAACACCTATTTACCTGAATCCCTTAGCAAGTCGTGCCCTCACCTTGCTTCTTTTCCACCTAAGACATTTCACATTTAAATGTTAAAATCAATCCTAGATAATCCAAATTCCAAAACTAGCTAAGTTCCTAGCTAAGGTAACCTCCTAAAATTTAGCTTATCCTATTCGGCATTTCATCGAACACCCCGTGTGCATACTTTAACTCCAATAACATTAATGACATCTATTCCATCAACTACCAAAGTTTAATTCCACATTCCTTATTTCTCAATCTACTATCACCAACATTCGTAAATATATCATTATTAGCTATTGACACAATAAAAGCATCAATTCTCACAAGTCCTAGATTGAATAAACCTTTCCCGTAATCGAACTCCAACCGAACTAAACTCGAAGGATGTAAGGGTCTTACCTAGAGTTCGAATCCTTGAAGAAATGAAGGAAGAAACCGTTAGCCGTCTCGAGAGAGAAAGCTTGGAGAAAATAGCTTAGAGGGAAAGGGAGTCAGCTGAATATAGGAATTCTCATGGAAAGAGAGGTTTTTATGAGGGTTTTAGATTTCCTTATCCATTTATATATCAATTAAAGTCCACCTTAATTACAATTTTGCCATTCAACCTAATTTTTCTCACAAACAAGTAACACCTGTCGATTAAGACTCTCACAAATTTCTTATTCTACAAACCACCCCAAATTATTCATGGGATAAATACCTGACCGAAAGTGCTGGGAGTTACACGTAATCCCCGCCCTATTGTCATTTTCCGTGCATGCAAACAATACAACTTTCACATAGCAGAACATGTAACATGATAGTCTCGTGATACTTTGACACCGAAAGTGTTCAAAGTATCAAAATGGTTCATCCTCTCAATAGATCACAACAAAATCATATATCATGTATACTAAAAAAAATGTGAAAAAACCATACGTACATATACATATAAAACCGACGTGCTGGCAGACAGACTTTGTCATACTTTTTAAGATGGCAATGCAGAAAGCATAAAATCTTTACCTCAACGATGACTACTTCTCTTCAGCAAATGAGCAACAACCTCTAGCATCGGGTCGAAATTTGCAGAATCTTCTGAGCCTAAAGAAAACCAAAGACGTGAATATTCCGACGTGAATATTCCACTCAACATTAAGAGAAGACATGGATGAGTCCTATACTAGGACCTGGAACCTAATTCGACAGCACTACAAATAGCTGCGAACTTCGCCGAGGCAACAAAAGTTTTGCAAAATATAAAGGACATGCACTCGATCCTTCACCTAAGTGGTCGACACTTCAAACTCTCGTATTCCACTATGTGTCAACCAGTCTCCCAAGCGGTCGACACTTTAAATTCTCTAGTTTTACCAAGTGTCGATCGGTTTCCTTAGCGATCGACAATTCAAACTCTCCGGTTTAGCATTGGTCGACACTTCATCCAAAAGTATCGACCCATGCTTGGTGGTCGACACTTCCCTCAAAGTGTCGACCCCTTAGACCCTCGAGCCCTCGATGAAATGCACGACCAGTTTACACTTTCCCTCGAAGTGTTGATCGTTGGTCGATATAGCAAAGGGGATTTCATCAAACTAGCCATTTCCCGTCGTTTCTTGCCTCCAAACGGTGAATAAACCTGCACAAACTCCAAATACACAAAAATGCATCCAAAATCGAAAGATAATTCAAAGGATTTGAGCTTCTTTGCTCGAATTCGACTCTAACTATAAACCATAAATACAGCTCAAAAACATAGATGTTAAGACAATTTACCCTTGAAGCGTCTTCATGAAAGTTGTTGCTAGGAGTCTCACGAATGCATCTCCGACTTTTAAATGCAATGATTCACACACTCACCTCTCACTCTCTCTTCTTCCTCCTCTCTCCTTGTGTGGCGGCGTGAGGAAAGCATAAACAAGGGTTTCCCAAACCCTTTTAATAAATTTCCCCTTTCCCTTATATTTAATTTATTAATTATAATTATGTTTATTTAATATAATTTCTTTTTATGTTTAAATAATCCACCACATCTCAAATTTCAAACATTTTTTCCAAATTCTAACCCAACATAAAAATCCCAATTACCCTATGTAAATTTTCTGATACCAACCGCACAATAACTATCCAATTTGTCGATGTTTGACCAATTGACTAAAAAATTCAAAGTGATCACAAAACGTCAAAACGTGTCAACTCATGATACATTGTCAGTTAATAAAGAAAAAATCGACATGTGGAGTTTTATAAAACACAAAAATACCATTTTTTACAACTTGTTTGGTCGATTGGAAGTGAGAAACGACGATGGGGGGTGGTTTTCCCGATCTTTCATTGCTAGAAATTGCCAAAGTGTCGACCGTTGTAGATTGTTTGTCGAAACTTTGAACTCTATTTCTAGAAGCAGAGAATTCCAAGTGTCAATCTCTTTGAGAGATCGGTCAACACCTTGAAGTTTGACTACTTTGGAGACCCAAGAGCAATGAAGGGTCGATCTTAAGGTCAAGGTGTTGACCCTTGCTTGAAGTGTCGACTATTTTGAAGATTGATCGGTCGCAGACCAAAGATGAGAAGAACAAGTGTTGACCATTATGGATGGCGGTCCACCCATGGTAAAACTTAAGAGCATCAAAGGGTCAACCCTTGCTTGGTATTGGTCGACCCATGCTGGATGCGGTAGATCGTTTGTAGGTTCTAGTCGACAGCACAGTCTTTAGTTTTAGAAAATTTTGTCGCCTCGGCGAAGTCGCAGCCATTTATAGTGTTTCCAGTTTTTGTTCCTAATCCTGGTATAGGACTCATCCATGTGTCTTCCTTAGTATTTGGAAAGGGTATTCATCACATTGATTTTTTTTTTTAGGCTCAGACTCAGACGAGTCCGTGGATTTTGAGTTGTTGCCAAGTGTTGTCGCTCCTGCACGTAAGAGGAACAAAAATCGTCGAGGTAAGAGTTTAATGATTTTTGCATTGCATCGTTTCATAAAAACCTATTTTGGTGAGCTGTCATCTATATATAAAACCTGACGGGGCCTGTCACCAGCATGTCTATTTTCACATATATGTACGTATGATTTACATATTTACCATTGATGCATGGTACTTTATATTCTTGTGACGTATTATCTGGGAGGATGAATCATCTTGATGCTTTGGATGGTTTCAGTGTCAAAGCATCAAGAGCTTATCCTCATACATCTTCTACTGTGTAAAGATGTCTCGTTTGCACTGTTACGAAAATGGATAATAGGGAAGTGATGATGTGCTCCTTAGGTTTCGAATCCCTAAACTTGATCAGAGTATATTTATTGATTTCGGTTACGGGTGGTGTCGTCGTTAACTCGTTCTCCGGCCACCTGAAATAACGTTGATGAATTTTTGAATTACCATTACTTTTCACCTTCGTTTTGGCTCATGATGTGTTGCGAGTCCTTTGGGTCGCCTTCTTTCCATGTTAATGTGCCGGAAGGGTTCTTATGTGACCCCCTTTTTTAACTAGGATGATTTTAAAGTGAAATGTACAATAATGACCTATTTTAGTATAGTTGTCTATGTATACAATAATGTTTTAAATAATGCTGAAAGATTAAAGATTAATTATGCGATGTCACACAGGGTGTTACGTGTGACACCGATAATTAATGCAATTATGGACAATAAAAATATGCAGAAATAAATGAGACAGGAGGTAGGTAACGCAGTTCGGCAATCAGCCTACGTCTGTGGAGCCACATCCAGATATAAAAATATTTCACGAGTTAACAAAGTTATAAGACAATCGGACTTATACAAATAAAGACTCCCTTTTATCTTTGTCGCCACCTTTTCCTAACTTCCCAATGAAACTGTTTTTGTGAGCTCCCTTCGACTTAAGATCGATCTCTCCCGAGATCTAAAAAGCAACAAGATCCCCTTGTTGTTTGCGACTCCTCTTAGAATCCGTGTTATGGCAATATCCCCTTGCCCACGATCAAGTACGACAAGCTCCCCTTGTCAATAAACAGAACTCCTCCCGAGTTTGAATGCAGCCTCCTCCCGAGACTGAGCTTCAATGAAGAATAAGAAGATTGCCTCCTACAACACCGTTTGTAACACCAGGGCATTGTCTTTGGACGCAATAAATCAACACACTCCAATAATCGATGAAATCCACAACATAAGAAGAGTGTGTAAAACAATCACAAACCCATACGCAGAAGCGTTGGGAGTGAAAGAAAAATGACGGACGAAGAAACCTTCTCTCGTGAATAACCAAAAATCCATCCATTGTTTTCACAGAAACGAATCCTTAAATATCATTGGTAACTCTAATATTTTCGATTTAATTTAGTTACCAAAATAGATTTAATGCCACAAGGAATAAGGAAACCTAATCTCATAAAAACGGTTGTGTGACACCATGTGTGACATTTTAGGAAAGTATCTTCAACAACTTGAATATGGATCCAAAAACTTAGGAGAGCATGCCATGATTCATGTGATCTCGAAGCCTAATAGATTTCAACAAATCTCTATCAAATCGGCTTATCAAAACAAAGTTTTCCAAAAAACAAGTGTCTTTAGATTTTTCAACAACTTTCCTAATATTCACGTTTCCTTATTTTTCTCTTCAACAATATCTTCATGATTTTCAATATGCATCCATCAATAATCTGAATATAATATTTCTTGATTACCAAGAAATAAATTATCACTTTGGAAAATAGTGGAATAAAATATTATCTCCATAAATATAATTTGCCAAAAAATCAATGCCAACATAATTGTAATATATTTGCATTTACAAATGCCACACCAGTTGCTCATTGAACATGTTTTTCTTAAGATGATGGAAATGAGGTTTCTTGGAAAGATGTTTGAAAATAATTCTTTATTTCACTATGTTTTGAATTGAAAGGTAAAAAAAGTTTTACATGCACTTACAATTAGTATAAACATTCCTACTAAGTTAGTTACCCACCCAACTACCTTCACTGGCAAAACCAAGAGCAACCCATAACTGGGTGATAAGTCTTGAAAAAAAAGTTATTATATAGTGTATTTTATGAATATGGTTGTTAAAAATCGGTGATTAAATAAATAAAAGAATCAATCTTTTACTACATAATGCTTTAACATCGCATGTAGCATCGGATTTGCATAAAATATGCATTTTTTTATTCTTTTAAAGAAATATTTGTTCAAAATCAGTATCTTTTGTAGATTGTTGATGATGCAATCATATTTTAAGGAGCAAATAGATTTTAAAAGCTAGAAGTTGCAAAAGAAAGATTCTAAATAGAGAGAGAATATGGAAAAAACAAGATTTTGGAAGAAAAAAGATAATCTAATCTAAATTAAATATTTTAATTAGATAAGGAAAGAGAAAATCTTGGGAAACAAGATTAATTTAAAAAGAAGCACCTTTTGCTGAAGAATGCAGAGCCGAACAAATGCCTCAGTGCCTAGTACCAGAAAGAAAAAGAAAGGAGAAGACTTAGAGAAGAAACAAGAAGACTTCTCAGATGAAAACCTAGAAGAGTTCATACTAGACTCCGTTGTTGCAACATCGCGCAACAACATCACGACAAAAAGAAGTTTAATCATATTTTTTTAATTTTGAATATATGATGTCTATGATTATATCTTCTACTCTTATGGGCTAAGTTCTGGATGGCTAGGAGGAGAGATTACTTGATTATGTGAATGTTATTTATTTTTACTAAATTTAGTCGCTTGAATAAATTACATTATTCAATATTCTTTTTATGTTTATTTTATTCAGTGTGCGAAATACATGAATAAATATTTAAATTCTTATTATATGTAATAGTAAATAAGAATTGAAAATGATATTGAATTGTGTGAAAGATTGACTTCATATATGTTATGTTGTTAACTTCAAACATTTACTCATCATTTTGTTTGATTCACATGACTTATTAAAATTGTGCATAAAAGAATTTTTTTTGATATTTGTTGATGTGCCCCATAGGCCCATTATACGATCCCAGACCCGAGTCCACAATTTTACTAACACACTTGTCTCTTTTGCAGGTCATGGTTCGTGTGAAGACTTGGAGGACACCATGGACGACTTGAAGTGGGAGATTAAAGTTGAGGACGTTGACCAACCAAAGCATCTACTCATGTGGAAAGACTAAAGAGGCACCTTAATGCTCACATGGGAATTTGTCTTCCCGAGCTTTGATATTTGTTGTTTTTTTTTTTTGAAATTTCGAACTTATTGGCAAACGTTGGCCTTCTTGTTTAAACTTTATTAGATGAATGTTAGGATTAGATGGATGTTAGGATTAGATGGATGATAGGATTAGTTGGTGGCTTGGTTTGGCTCATTGAAGTTGAAGAGATGGCTCAAGCCCATATGATGACCCATCATTCCCCTTCCAAGCCCAAGCCCAAGCCCAAGCCCACCATTAGGTCTATATATTCATGGCATTGGTGTTTGTAACTTTTTTTGGTTGATTTATGAGCACCCACGGATTCCTCTCTCAATAGAAGAAGAAGCTTGGAGCAAAGAGCTTCCAAGGTAAGCTCGGTTGACAACAACCGAGGGGTTGCGCCCCCGAACCATTCTTCTAACTTGGTAGCTAGTTGGAGTGGATTTTGCCACCTCCTCCACTCTTTTGAGAGCGGAAAACAGCAAGGAGTGGCCATAACTGATTCCTTGAATCGAGTTATCTTCCTTAGAAGAAACTCTTGCCGGAAGCTCCATTGAAGCACTCACCGGCCGATTCTCAGAAAACAGTCCATAAATCCTACATCTTAACGAATCTGGACCACGATTTTCACCAGCACACACTTCACTCACTTCACAAGATTCACCTAAAATTTTATTAAATTTCGAGCACGTTTGATATTTCTTTTACATTTTGCATTCTCGGATTTACTCGGATTTGTGTCACCTGGAGCTAACGGTCTTCTTCGAGTTCTTGAGTCCTATTTGCAGGTCGGAGCTCATCATTTTTCTTTCAAAAGCATGAAGAAAATATTATGAGAATTATTCAAGCAACTCTAGCAAGTTGTATTAAATTAGAATTTCTATGTCATCTAATTTGTTTTGTTGCAACATTCACAGAACAGTATAATAACATTCATATGAAAAGGAAAATCGAATTTAGGTCATCTCTCCATTATTTGACTTACTTATCCGATTGTTTGCGCACTATTTTATTATTTTAATTTTCATTTAATTTATCTTACCCAATTCTATCATCAATTGATTTTGTTTTACTTAGATTTAAAGTTTGATAATTTTATCTCTGCGGGATTCGACATTTACTTATCACTATTACTTGCTTGCAATATGTGTGTAACGCCCCGAGTTATCTGAACCCGGTTCGTTACACAGAAGCCCGTACATGACTAAGAAATCCCAACTGTATTAATATTACTATTATTATATTTTTTTTTAACTTTGCTCAACATCCAGCATTTGACATAAGCTAAAATCTCAAAACATTTAAAAACTTGCAGCGGAAATCATTTGGACAGCAATAGAGTTAAACAAAACTATGAACGTTGATTTGAAGTGTAAGAAATAATCGGCTAAAAAGAAATAGAGGTTTAAATCGTGAAATACTTGGAAAGTCGCGGAAGTCAAACGCATCTACCGATGGATAAAGTCAACGGAAGAAGCAGAAACAGGCTTCTACCGATGACGTAGACTAGAAGAGTTGGAAACAAAAAAAACATCTCTTGGTGGACTGCATCTACCGATGACGTCAGCCGACTAAATTACTTATTCAACATCTACCGATCGCAAGCGACAAAACCTATTACCCACTCATACCGGTAGTGCAAAATCTACATCTTCCGATGGCATTGAACCTATATCATCCGATGGCTTAACTGAAGACATCTTCCGATAGAATTAAACCTACATCGTCCGATGGCTTAACTGAAGACATCTTCCGATAGGATTTAAACCTACATCATCCGATGGCTAAACTGAAGACATCTTCCGATAGACAACATAACTATAACTCAACGTCTTCCGATAGACATCATCTAACGATAGAAGACAGGGCGACATTTCAACTATTTCTTGCTATGCCAACACAACTTAAATACAGAAAGAATTTACTTATTTCACTAAGACCATTCTGAAATAACTCGAATCATTGCACCACTCAAATCCAGTAAAAACCAACATTAAAAAAAAACTCAACAGAATATCTGTAACACCTGAGATTAAATTTAAAAGAATAATAAAATAGGTTGTTTTAAGTAATTGAGTTTTAATTAATTGAAATGTAAAGTAAATAATTTGATTGAAATTAAGTTGAAATTAAGACGGGGATTAGGTTAATTTAATAACGAGATTTAACTGAAATTTGTATTGGTCGGAAACACGGGAGGGCAAAACGGTAATTGAGGATTAATTAACAGTTAGTTTTATTCTTCTTATTATTATTATTTAAAAAATAAATAAATAAACATAAAACGACAGAATGGCCGAAGCCATTCTGTCGTCGAGCAGTCGGGCAGCGAAGGCAGGGGAGAGGGAAGGAGGGCGAGGGGCGATGAACGCCGGCGATTTCTCGCCGTTCTCCGGCCAGACAACTCTGGCGAGGAGGTTCCGGCCGTCTCCGCGCGCGTACTGACTGGTAAGCATGAGTTTTCCCTGTTTTTGCTCCCTGTTTTTGCTCTGTTAGAGGCCGAGTGTGAGGAGCGAGTTTAAGCTCCGATCACCGGCCGATTTTGGACACCTCCGGCGTGGGTTTGCCGACCCTTGGTCCTGTTTTAGTCGCCTGGCCGTGGGGAGCCGGTTTGGGTGAAAAATCAGAGAGCCCTCTTTAGGTCATTTCGGGTTTTTGCTTGTAGAATGGGATTTTTAGTTAGATTATGTTAATTGAGGGTATATGTGGTTGATTGGTGAAGAATTGAGTGAGAATTGATAGAAAATTGGAAAAGGGAAAAATTCCCGGCTTAGGGCAGTTCGGGTTTTGTGATATTTGACCTAGCTAGGGTCGTTTGTTTTCAAATTCCTTTTGGCAGGTTAAAATAGGTTATTAGAGGAGTACGTGGCCGCTGGAATCGTTTGATTCCGATAACCGACGCAAAAGTTATGCACGTTTGAGGTTTCGGGTCGGTTTTTACCGAACCCAAATTGGTGGCCCGTTTCGTTAGGTTTTTGTTGGATTAGGCTAGAAATAGTAGTTTGAGAGTAATTGGTGAATGTAGGCTTAATTTGAATGAAGTTTGAATAATTGTAGTTAGAGTTAGCTTAAATATTCTTTAGAAGTGAATTGTGATGCTTAAGTGACTTTTGTGAATGTGATAGGTTACCGAGTGGGGAAATTTACATAGCCAAAGCGAGTAAGTGCGGTGCAAGAGTTCAGGTAAGTAGAGGACGTTTGTTTTGCCTTAGGGCCTACACCACAGAACGGTAGGATTTATGTTATGATAATTGTTGTTGGTTGGTTGTCTTCTCCATTCGCTAAGCATTGTTTGTTGTTTGTTGTTGTTTGACGTTTGGTTGTGGTTAAGAGTGGTTTTAAACGTTTGGTTGTGGTTAAGAGTGGTTTTAAATGTTTGGTTGTGGTTAAGCATGTTTTGAATGTTTTGTGTTGGTTAAGCATTAGTGGCATATGCATGGTTTTGAAAGAGGTCTTTTGGCGGTGGCTCCTCGTCGCGAAGTAGTGTCTGAAATATGGCAAGCTTCGGGAGGTTTCCACAAAAGTTGTGTAGTGGCTCCTCGTCGTGAAGTAGTGTCTGAAATATGGCAAGCTTCGGGAGGTTTCCACAAAAGTTGTGTAGTGGCTCCTCGTCGCGAAGTAGTGTCTGAAATATGGCAAGCTTCGGGAGGTTTCCACAAAAGCTGTGTAGTGGCTCCTCGTCGCGAAGTAGTGTCTGAAATATGGCAAGCTTCGGGAGGTTTCCACAAAAGTTGTGTAGTGGCTTCTCGTCGCGAAGTAGTGTCTGAAATATGGCAAGCTTCGGGAGGTTCTGCAAGAGGCACCTAACTGTGTATACGTAAGACGTTGTGTGATAGTTGGTTAAAGTGTAAGGCACTTCGGTGCGGGCAACTAAGGCATCCTTTCGGGTGCGGGCAACTAGCATTGTGTGGTCGTGTTGTTGTGTTGTGTTGAGTCGGTTTGTTGAGTTGCCTTGGAGTGTGGTGTTATGTTGTCGTGTTGGGTAATGTTGTGTTGCGTTGTAGTGCCGAGTGGTGTTGTGTTGTTATGTTATTGTTGTGTGAGGTTGTGTGTGCATTGTGCTTGTTTATATTTGTTATCCCTACTTGCTAAAGCTTACGTGTGCATGTGTGTTCTGTGGTGTAGGTAACGACAGGTGTACAGTGAGCTATGTGATTCAGCCAAGACTTTGGAGCAGTCGGAGATGCACGGGGCTGCCGGTGCGGGCATTGTCGGGGCGACTCCACCATGGTCTTCGGGAGATGTAGGGGCTTTAATTTTGATAGTTTATTTTAGATGTCTGTCTGTAGACGTTGTGGTTAAGAGTGGTTTTAAACGTTTGGTTGTGGTTAAGAGTGGTTTTAAACGTTTGGTTGTGGTTAAGAGTGGTTTTAAACGTTTGGTTGTGGTTAAGAGTGGTTTTAAACGTTTGGTTGTGGTTAAGAGTGGTTTTAAACGTTTGGTTGTGGTTAAGAGTGGTTTTAAACGTTTGGTTGTGGTTAAGAGTGGTTTTAAACGTTTGGTTGTGGTTAAGAGTGGTTTTAAACGTTTGGTTGTGGTTAAGAGTGGTTTTAAACGTTTGGTTGTGGTTAAGAGTGGTTTTAAACGTTTGGTTGTGGTTAAGAGTGGTTTTAAACGTTTGGTTGTGGTTAAGAGTGGTTTTAAACGTTTGGTTGTGGTTAAGAGTGGTTTTAAACGTTTGGTTGTGGTTAAGAGTGGTTTTAAACGTTTGGTTGTGGTTAAGAGTGGTTTTAAACGTTTGGTTGTGGTTAAGAGTGGTTTTAAACGTTTGGTTGTGGTTAAGAGTGGTTTTAAACGTTTGGTTGTGGTTAAGAGTGGTTTTAAACGTTTGGTTGTGGTTAAGAGTGGTTTTAAACGTTTGGTTGTGGTTAAGAGTGGTTTTAAACGTTTGGTTGTGGTTAAGAGTGGTTTTAAACGTTTGGTTGTGGTTAAGAGTGGTTTTAAACGTTTGGTTGTGGTTAAGAGTGGTTTTAAACGTTTGGTTGTGGTTAAGAGTGGTTTTAAACGTTTGGTTGTGGTTAAGAGTGGTTTTAAACGTTTGGTTGTGGTTAAGAGTGGTTTTAAACGTTTGGTTGTGGTTAAGAGTGGTTTTAAACGTTTGGTTGTGGTTAAGAGTGGTTTTAAACGTTTGGTTGTGGTTAAGAGTGGTTTTAAACGTTTGGTTGTGGTTAAGAGTGGTTTTAAACGTTTGGTTGTGGTTAAGAGTGGTTTTAAACGTTTGGTTGTGGTTAAGAGTGGTTTTAAACGTTTGGTTGTGGTTAAGAGTGGTTTTAAACGTTTGGTTGTGGTTACATTGTGCTTGTTTATATTTGTTATCCCTACTTGCTAAGCGTAAGCTTACGTGTGCGTGTGTGTTCTGTGGTGTAGGTAACGACAGGTGTACAGGTGAGCTATGTGAGTCAGCCAAGACTTGGGAGCAGTCGGAGATGCACGGGGCGTGCCGGTGCGGGCAGTTGTCGGGGCGACTCCACCATGGTCTTCGGGAGATGTAGGGCTTTATATTTGATAGTTTATTTTAGATGTCTGTCTGTAGAAATGATGGGAAAGCGTAACTAATTGTATGTGTTGTATATAGTTAGGTTAAGGGTGATGTGTCGCCCTGTATTTGGAGATTTTTATATGTGGGATTGTTGAGTGGATAGCTGGTTAGTGAAGTAAGATTATTCTGGATTGTTTGGGATTGGATTATATGCAGGTATCTAGCATTTTGGAGGCGCCATTTTCAGGCGTTACTTTGCCGAAATTTTCGGGAAGGACGCCGTGGTGCTTAAAGGTTAGGATTAAAGGAGTCTAGGCAACTAGGTATGACCTAAAAGAGTTTTAGGAGATTTAGTTTAAATCCTGCGGTGTTAATTTTATTTTATTTACTGAGGTTTTAGCGTGGGATTAGTTAGCAAAGTAGCGCTTCGAGCCAGGGTGGGTTCGGGGGCGTTACAATATCATTATCTGAAAATCTCACAACGTATTCAAAGTATTAAACCTCTACTAACATGAAAACTCAACATGCTTAAATTAAAACACTGTCAACTGAAACTTCACACTAACTGACATCAGTTAAATCGCCTCATCAAGTACCAGATCCATGGCATGAATGTGCTCCTCCAACCAGCCTATCCATCAACAAGCTCAGAGAATTCACCTGCTGTTACTTCCTCACCTACATCACAAAACTCATCTATTAGCCTAATGCTAAATAAGCGAAGTGATAATGAAATAATATGCTGAAACTTAAATCCTAGTTATGTAGTTTCTACTTTCTCTTCTCAGTTGCACTTTCGTTCATTCACTGATCTGATCCCTCGATTCCATTGGGAGTGGGATCAATTCTCCCAATGTTATACATCCTCTTCATCAGTTAAGGGGTGGATGAATTCCCTTAACAGCTGTTCTGATCCCTCAGTTCCCTTGGGAGTGGGATCAGTTTTCCCAATATTATAAATCCTCTTCATCAGTTAAGGGGTGGATTAGTTCCCTTAACAGCCAATGCATTTTAATCTATACCTACCTTTCCATGACATTACATGAAAGTTCATTTTCGTGTTCTTTTAAAAAAAACATGATGCATGACATACAGGAATTACTCAAACATGCATACGCCTAGTATTCTGTGATGTAGGCCCGAAAGTACACACAATACTTCACTTACCTGGCTCTCTTGAAAATGCTTGGTTTCAACTACTCCAGAAGCTCGCTCACCTAGGGTCATGACAGTACATTAATCCAACTCTCACTAAAACTTACCAAAATCAATAAAATGCTTGAGGAAACCGATTGAAACTCTGCTACCCGTGCATTCCCATTTATCACCAAGAACCCGAACCTACCCTTAATCACAGCATCCTCAAATCTCCACATTGTATTCTTTTAGTTATCTAATCGCTAAAAAGCAAGAAAGCAAGGAAGACTTACCTAGATTGAAGGAGAATCGGGCGAGTGGATCACCTAGAGAGTTCTACTGCTCGAGCTGAAAACCGAAAGAGGGAAATAGGAGATAGTGGCGGCTATGGTGTATTAACACTTCCTTAAATACGTTACCCGTTCTTAAAACCTCACTTTACATAAATGCCCTTGCTTAGTCACTCACTAACCTAATAAATAATTCCCTTAATTCTTGCATAAAATGCACATCATATTTGATAAATTAAATTTGGTTTAGCGGAACCGGGTGCTACAATGTGCGTAGTGTTAGTTTTGTATAACAAATTTTTGGCGCCGTTGTCGAAGATAATTTTATCAAAATTTTAATCTTTGTGTAACATAAAAAAATATAAAAAAATTTGATACTTCTTTTTGTTTCTTTTTTAGGTACTTCATATAAAATAAGAATGAAGTATAACAATTATCAATGGTTATCCAAGAGATTTAATTCAAATAAGCAAGTTGCTAAGAGTCATGAACTTGATGCAATGAGAAGATACTTGACAGTTTGAGTTTCATCACTTATCAATGTGATTGAGTAGACGAGAATGGGATATGAACGACAAACAATAAATATTTCATGCACATTTTGTGAAGGAGCACATTGATATGAACATTGTTCATCAAATCCAAAATCAATTTATTATGAGGATTTTAAGTGGAACACATAACAATCTTTTCCACTACAAACAAGTTCAACGATAAAAGAAGTTTCATATATTTTTTGTGGAGAATATCATGATTACAACTTGTATTCTACTAATCTAGAGTTGACATATTACGTTGGAAATTTTAATAATCTCCACTTCAACTCGTACAATCAAAGATGAGATCAATATTCTAATTTTTAGTGAAATTTTCAAACACATCATGAGTACCCATCAGCTCAACTGATTGGATCCTCATATCTACCAACATTTTCTCAACAGATTCAGAATTTCTCACAACAAATAATGTCGCGGCAAAATAGTCAGATTCAGAATGAACAACCATTTTGGAGCAAATGATGAGAGATTACATGACAAAGAGTGATGTCATTATTCAGAATATAAATACATTGGTCCAAAATCAAGTAGTGTAACAACGGAGCTTGGAGGATCAAGTGGGACAGATGACTTAATCTTTAATCAATAGACTTCCAGGAGCTTTGCCAGGTGATATGGAAGTCCCAATAAAAGAAGGTGAAGAACATGGTTAGTTAATAATTATGAAAATCGGATGTAACACCCAGAAAATTTTATTTAGCGTGCGTGACCTTAGTATAGATGAGTTGAGATACTTGGATATTAAAGTGATAAGGTTTTGAGTTTGAAGTAAAGGGAAGAGTAAAAAGTTATGGTTGAAAAGTCAAAGGAAATGGTAACTAATAGAAAGCTATTTAAGTGGGAATTTAAGCTAAGGAAAAATCAAGAGAAATTTAATGAAAAGTGGAGAGAAAGAGGGTTCCACGTTGTGAAAGAAAAGGGAGAGTAAAAGTGGGGTGATTAAAAGTAAAGTTGAAAGTCAAAAACTAATGAAATAAAGGGTAGAAAAAGAGGTTTGAAAAGTAAATGAACCAATAGAAAATTAGTAGTTAAAAGGAATAGAAAGTGGATGAGAGAACTTCAACGTGGAATTGTGAGGGTGAGTGGTGAGTGGTGAGTGTTTGTTTTATAAATATTAAGAAAGTTGTGGAAGAAATTAAACATGGAAAAAACTTTAACTTTATAAATTTGAAGAAAAGGGTGGTTGAATGTTAAAATTTCTCTTTTCTTCTTCTCTTCTTCCCCACGACCTTGGCTGCCATTAGAAGCATCTCCACCCTTATTTCTTCAAGATTGGTAAGGGTTTTTGAGGTAGAATTTAATGGGTTTTGAATTAGTGGAAGTTTATGAGCTTTTAGTTGAGTTTTTGGAGCTTTTGATTAGGGTTTGGAAACCCTAGGATATGAGGTCCGAAATTTAGGCTTCTTTGCTGTATTTTCATCCTATTTTGATGGTTTGACTCTTAGATAGTTTATTTTAGGTTGTTTTTAAAGATAAATTAGAGTTTTGGTGGAAGTTAGTAAAAATTAATTTTTCAAAACATTGATGCCCGATTCTGTTTTGGTGTTTTCGGTTTTTCCAAGTTGTTTGGTTGCCAAATTTGAGTGTTTCAATGGAAATTAGACGTGTAGAGGTTTCCGAATTGGGGTGGCACGTCGAAATCCGTTGAAAAACGAGGGAGTTATGGCTATTTGAAGTTGGACGGTGGAAATTGGGAAAAAATCGGGTGTTAGGGTGTTTTATTTTGAAAAGTTAGTTTGGTTGTGTGAGAATTTTAGTAAATATCCTTTAGTTTATGTTTTGGTGATTTTAGTTGATTTTTCCATTAATGTGCTAGGTTAACGAGCGAGTGAATTGTATACTCAGAGGGAGCCAACACTGTGCGGGAGTTCAGGTAAGTAGCGGATGTGTGTGGTTTTGCCTTCGGGCCTACACCATGGAACGGTAGGGAATTGTTTACTTGATTGTTTTATTTTTATTTTGTGTTGTGAATTTTATGTGACACGCATCATTGTTTTCAAACTACAAAACGAACGTGTTTTGAAGCATGGTTTTGAATGGTGAGCTTGCAACGTAAGGGGTGGTGTGAGTTGAAACGTATGGTCGTTGTGTTGAGTCACCCAGTCGCGTTAGGGTAGCACCTGCGAGGAACTCTAGTAGAGTTTTCCAGTCCCGTTAAGGTGGTACCTGCGAGGGACTCGTAGAGTTGAGTCACCCAGTCGCGTTAGGGTAGCACCTGCAAGGAACTCTAGTAGAGTTTCCCAGTCGCGTTAAGGTGGTACCTGCGAGGGACTCGTAGAGTGGGAGTCACCCAGTCGCATTAAGGTAGCACCTGCGAGGAACTCTAGTAGAGTTTTCCAGTCGCGTTAAGGTGGTACCTGCGAGGGACTTGTAGAGTGGGAGTCACCTAGTCGCGTTAGGGTAGCACCTGCGAGGAACTCTAGTAGAGTTTCCCAGTCGCGTTAAGGTGGTACCTATGACGGACTACCAGAATTGCAGTTTAGTACTTGCGAGGAGTTCCGTTCTGTAAATGAGCAACGAAACGCACACGAAACAAGAGCAACTGAGCGAGTAGAAACTTCATGTGTTAGGGGTTGTGTTGCATTATGTTTGCATTATTCCCTACTTACTAAGCATTAGGCTTACGTTTTTTGTTCCGTGGTTTAGGTGTTGACATGAGTACAGGTTAGAGCTATGAGGAAAGCTAGGGTTGGGGACGCTGTCATTGATGTACGCGGTATGCCGGTGCAGATAATTGTTGGGGCGTCTCGACCATGATCTTCGGAAAGATGTGGGTAGAGCGGTATTTTGCATTGTATAGTTTTTATCTATCTGGAGTTTGTAAAAATAATGTGGTTGTTTTGTGGGATTTGTCTGTATAAAAGATGATTTTATAAACGTGTATTTTCAGGTTTTGGGTTTTGGAAGTTTTAGGCGTTATGCCGCTCGTTTTAGTTTTAAAACAAATAACGTCGGGTTTTCGTTATCTATTTTTTTTGTTATCTGTTTTAAGTCAATTTTCTAATATTTTTACGGGACACGGAGTCGAGGGTGTCGGGAATGTGTGGGTAAAATTTCAGGTGATTTGGAGGTGATTGGCTAGGAGAAAAATGAATAAATGTGGAAAAAGGTCGAAAATGGACATTTTTGGCTGAGGAAACCCGAGAGGGCCCGATCGATCGGGCTGGGCGCGCGATCGATCGGGCTGGGCTCATTGTTGCGCGCGCGGCGTGCAGCGGCCCAGCGCGCGGGCGCGCTGCCTGGGCGCGCGCGCGGCGCGTCTAGCACATCAAATTTTCAATTTTTTTATTTTTTTGCTATTTCCAAAATATTTTAATCCGACATTTTCTGACATATTTTAAATATATTTTGGGCACATTTTCCAACGAAAATCGAGGGTTCGAAAAACCCAAAAACCGAGTCGAGAATTCTTCAAAAATTATTTTAAACGTCGTTTTAAACGCTGAATAGCTTAGCAAAGTAACGCACCGAGCCGGGGCTGGTTTGGGGGCGTTACATTGGAAGAGAAGTGGAAACAATGGAGAAACATGAAGGTTAAGAGGGGGATATAGCAAAAATTCATAAAGAAACAATAGTGAAAGAAAGCTCATTAGTTTAGAAAAACAGTGTTGAAATTTGCGATGTTGCAGTATCATCGCAGCAAACAATCGTAGAAAGTCAACGTGAGTAATTTCCTCCACCATCTCCATAGAGTCTTCAAAGATAGCATCAAGATGAAACATTTAACAAATTTTTGGAGGTACCGAAGCAACTTTATGTCAGCATCCCTCTTGTGAAAGCTTTGGAGAAAATATTGAGCTACGTCAAATTTTTTAAAGAAAATCTGTCAAAGAAAATGAGACTCAATAAATTTGAAAAAAGGACAAACAAAAAGAAAATCTATATGGGAAAAGACTACTCTTAATGGAAATCCATATTAGACAAAGATAAAATTTTTGACTCTTTGGGAGATCCTAGTTGAAGAAAAAAGGGAAGAAGTCCAGTTGTTGATTGTAAAACAAGCGCTTGTGAGAGGCAACCCAACCCGTTTATATCTCTTTCATCTTAGTGAGTTTGATTTTTCAGTGCTTTTTCTAGGAAAATGAAGTGATGTTATAGCCACTGTCGCAGCATTGGCTTCGCAAATAACATGTGCAGGTTTCTCTTTTCTTACAATACATTTATCCTCTAGGTTTGTTGTTCTCCAATCAACCTGTAAGCAATGCTAATGAAGCTGATGATACGGAGGATGATGAATGATGAACCTTTTTCAAGGAAGTCCTATCATCTTAATATTTTTGTAGAAATATGATTTTCTGTTTGGATTTTGTGTGGCAGTGGGCACACTGCCAATTTTAAATTTGGGAGTAGATTTAGATTATGAATTGCTTGGAATACTTCCCTATTAAAAAAAAAATTGTACTTTAGTCATGTTTCAACATTAAAATCCAACATAAAATTCTATGATGATTCCAATTTACCAAAAACTTTCAATCATTCGAAATATCTTAACATTTGTTGAAAATTCAATCGATATAGTTTATGAATATTCTCATTGTAACAATTTCATTTTACACATCTTACTAGATGTTAAAATTTTCTCTAAAAACCCAAGAACTATTAAATCAATGTGAAAATTTAAAATTTTATATTTAAGGCTATAAACTCTTAACACAAACAAAAAGAAGTTAAACACAAAGGATTCATGTAGATGATATGAAAGAAGATAAGTTTGGGGGTGTAAAAATAATAATAATAATAATAATAAAATAATTAAAAATATTAGTTTGCGATTCCCACTCCACTTTCAATCTCGAGCGAGCCTTTGAAATACTCGAATGAGCCTTTGAAATACTCGAGTAAGCCTTTGGAATACATGATGAGTGAAAATAAAATAAAGAGAAACTTAGGGAGGAACTTCATCGCAACATCGTTGACTATACTATTCTATATATTTTTCTTATTTCTTATATGAGTATATTATATGTTTGTAGTGACAATATTGAGTAACCAGAGATCTTCATTATCAATGTTGTCAATTGCGTCAAAAGGCAGTGTGAGTCGAAGAGAAGTCAACAAAGAAAAGAAAAATCCCCAATACTTATGGGAATAATTAAGTCTTTAAATCCTATGTCTCTAATTTATTTGAGTTAGTCGAAAGGGTTTGTTAGCCTAATATATAAGATACTAAATTTAGCATGATATAATGTGTAACGCCCCGAGTTTTCTAAACTCAGTTCGTTACTCATAAACCCGAACATAACTAGAAAATTTCGGACCAAATTTAAAACTTCGCTCGAAAGTCAAATTTGAACGTTTGCTAAAAACACAAAAACTTGTAGCGGAAAATCTTTGAGCAAAGCGAAGTTAAGCAAAACTATAAAACAATGTTCAAATATTCAGTTAAAAATATTAAGAAAAGAATTCGGCCGGAAGAGACGAAGGCTTACGCGTGAAATACTTAAAGTTCATAAAAGTCAAACACATCATCCGCTGAACGAAGTCAACAAAAGGGCAGAAATAAACCGAAGGTTTCCACCGATGACGTCAGCCGGATGAATCGTTCATCCAACCTCTGCCGATCGCAAAACGAAAAGTTTTGCTACTCGCATCTACCAATGACGTCAGCCAGATGAATCGTTCATCCAACCTCTGCCGATCACAAGACGACAAATCTTTTACTCACGTCTTCCGAAAGAACGAACTGTGTACACCGATCACTAAACGACAAAACTTCTACTACATTATTTGATAGGTTTAATACTCGGCATCATCCGGTTACAAAACGACAAATTTTCTACTTATATCTTCCGATGGCTTCCACTGAAGACATCATCCGATGACTTTACTGAAGACATCATCCGATGGCTTTTACTGAAGACATCATCCGATGACTTTACTGAAGACATCTTCCGATAGTCAATAGAACAACAACTTTATATAGCAACTCATCGAGCATTTTCACTCTACACAAAGAAAGCTCTGACTACCAAAAGAATTTGACCATTTTACTAAAAATCGTTCAAAACTATTTAAATCCGTGTATTACTCCAAACTTTAGTAAACACCACTATTAAATCCAACAGAGTATCATTATCAGAAAAGTCTCAAATTGAATTCAAACATCAAAATTACCACTGTCATAGAAACTCACAACATACTTAAATTGAATCATAGTTCACTAAACCTTCTCATCCACTCACACCAGTTAAACCGTCCCATCAGTTGCCAGATTGTTACATAGATGCACTCCTCCAACCAGACTGGTCCTCAGCAAACTCAGTGAACACACATGTTGACACTTCTTCACCTACATTACAAAACTCATCTATTAGCCTAATGCTAAGTAAGTAAAGCAATAATGAAATGTAAGGCTGAAACATAAATTTCTAAATATGCAGTTTCTACTTTCTCATCTCAGTTGCATATGCATCGTTTCTGATCTGATTCCCCTGTGAAATTGGGAGTTTGATCACTTCTCCCAAAGTCATACATCCTCTCTCTTGATTAAGGGGCGGATTAGTTCCCTTAACAAACTGATCTGATCCCCCTGCGAAATTGGGGTTTGGATCATTTCTCCCAAAGTCATACATCCTCTCTCTTGGTTAAGGGGCGGATTAGTTCCCTTAACAACTGTTACAGTCTGTTCATTCCTTACCATGTCATTTCATGTAAATTCATTTTCGCATAAATTTTCAAAATATGATGCATGACATACAAACATTCAAACACACATAACCCTACTGTTTTGTGATGTAGGCCCGAAGGCACAAGCAAACTTTACTTACCTGGTCTTCTGGAAATCTCTCGGCTGTAAGCTACCTTAGAAGCTCGCTCACCTAAGTTCATAACAGAATATCAATCAAACCTTCGCTAAACTTTACCAAAAATTAATCAGAAGAACAAGGAAACCAGTTTGGAACTCTACTGCTTGCACATTCCCATTTATTCCCCAAGAACCCGAACCTACTCTCATAAACTGCATCCTTGAAATCCTCACATTGTACTCCCTCGGTTATATAACTGCTAAAACGCAAGAGAATGAGGAAAACTTACTTAGGTTGAAAGAGAATCGAGCAAGGAAAATCTCCTAGCGAGCTCTGCTACTCGAGTTGAAAACCCGAAGAGGAAAAGTATGAAATGGTGGCGGCTTCAGTGCATTAAACCCAACCCTCTTTCTTTAAATAGGTTATCCACTTAAAATTTCTAATTACCCTTATGCCATTGCCTAGTCATCCATTAATTTAAAAGAATAGAGAATTAGTTTGATAAAACCGGGTGTTACATAATGGGGCTTTGGTGGTTTGAAAATTTTTTAACTTATGGCATGCGTGCGTGCACACAGTCTCCAAGGGAAGAATTATTTTGAGAATAATCTTGAATTATATTGATTTGAATATTTGATAATATGTTGGATTTTTCATTAATTGTGTAACGCCCCGAATTTTATAAATTTGATTCGCTACTCATAATGCTGAACCGAACTATGACATTTTAAGAAAATTTTAAAACTTCATTCAACGATCAAAATTTGATCCTTAAACGTAAAAACTTGCAGCAGAAAACAATTTGTATAAAACGACATTTATTAAATAATTAAAATATTAAAGACTGTTGGTTGAAAAAAGACAAAAGGAAAACAGAACACATCTACCGCTGAATAGTTCCAGCGGTAATATTAGAGACAGAATAGTCTCGGTGGTAGAAACAGGAATCGAAGACATCCACCGCTAAACAGTGTCGGCGGTAGAAGCAGAAACAAAAGACTTCTTCTGCTACCAATATTCACCGCTCACGTCAGCCGAACGACACGTCGACTTCTCACATCTACCGCTCACATCCACCGATCACAAAACGACAAAATTACTACCCACATCTACCGCTCACATCCACCGATCAAAAAACGACAAAATTTACTACTCACATCTATCGCTCACATCCACCGATCACAAAACGACAAAATCTATTACACACATCTACCGCTCATAGTAACACTTGACATCTACCGATTGACTTTGACTTCTGTCGAACGACAGCATCTGCCAATCAACAGTAACACTCAACATCTACCGATAGACAACATCTACCGGTAAACAGTAACACTCAATTTCTACTGAAAGACAACATCTACCGGTAAACAAAACACTCAACATCTACCGATTGACTACATCTACCGGTAAACAGTAATACTCAACTTCTACTGAAAGACAACATCTACCGGTAAACAAAATACTCAACATCTACCGATAAACTACATCTACCGGTAAACAGTAACACTCAACTTCTACCGATAAACAACTAAACAGCATAACAACCACATTCATTCTAATCAAAGAACAACTCCGACTGCTAAAAGAACTTATACATTTTACTGAAAATCGTTCAAAACAACATAAGTCCACAACTTTCTAAAAATCCAGCAAAGCAACTACATCTAAAACCAAATTATGTTTTCATAATTAGAACAAGAAAACCACAAAGGTGTTAAAACATCAAAACTACTGCTGTTATTGAAATTCTCAACACACTTCAACAAAACACTTAACCACTGAGACTTCACATACTGACATTTGTTAAACCGCCTCATCAGAGTACCAGACCGTGGCATAGATGTGCTCCATCAACATCGCCTATTTTCCCGTAAACTCAGAGAAATCACCTGTTGGAAACTCAACACCTACATCACAAAACTCATCTATTAGCCTAATGCTAAATAAGTAGAGCATTAATGAAATGAAATGCTGAAACATAAATCCTATTCATGCAATTTCTACTTTCTCAACTCAGTTGTGATTTCATTCGTACATGATCTAATCCCTCGGTTCCATTGGGAGTGGGATCAATTTTCCAAAGTTATACATCTTCTTCATCGATTAAGAGGCGAATTAGTTCCCTTAACAGTTGATCTGATCCTATATTTCATTGGGAAGCGAATCAATTTCCCAAAGTCATACATCCTCTTCATCGATTAAGGGGCGGATTAGTTCCCTTAACAGTTGATCTGATCCTATATTCCATTGGGAAGCGGATCAATTTCCCAAAGTCATACATCCTCTTCATCGATTAAGGGGCGGATTAGTTCCCTTAACAATTGGTCTATTACAATCTGTTCATGCCTTATCATGTCATTACATGTAAATTCATTTTCGTGTTCTTTCCAAAAACATGATACATGACATACAAAAAACATTCAAACAAGCATAAACCTACTGTTTTGTGATGTAGGCCCGAAGGCACACACATATTTCACTTACTTGGCTTCATGGAAATGCTAGGTTGTAAGCTATCTTAGAAGTTTGCTCACCTAAAGCCATAAACAGAACATTAATCAAATCTTCACTAAACTTAATGCTAAATTAACCAGAAATCTAAAGAACTAGTTTGGAACTCTGATAATCGTGGATTCCCAATTTTTCACCAAAACCCAAATCTAATCTCATTCACGGCATTCCCTAGCACACACATTGTACACCCTCTGTTATCTCGCCACTAAAACACAAGGTAAACGAAGGAAACTCACATAAGCTGGAGAAATCGCTGGAGAAATCGGAGGGGAAATCTCCCAGAGCACTCTGCTGAGCTGAGAGCTGAAAAAGGAAATGAGAAACAGTGGCTGCTAAGTCTCATTAAACTCTCCCTTAAATACGTTATCCACTATAGATCTCTATTTATCATTTTACCCTTATTTAGTCACTCATTAATCTAATCAATAATTCTCTCAATTTTATCTATAAAATGTACACTATTAGTTGACAAGGTAAAACCGGTTCGATGGAACCAGGTGTTACAAATTGAGAATTGAAGGTAATCCTGAAATTCTTTTTATTCTAATGGTTGTAGCATGATTAAAGTCATTTTGGATATTTTATTTTACATCACTCGAGGACGAGCGATGATTCAAGTTTGAAGATGTGATAACTCTTAAAAAAGAGTTATTGTATAAAGTATTTTATAAATATTGTTGTTCAAAATCGGTGATTAAATAAATAAAATAATCATATTTTTTTTACATAATACTATAACATTGCATGTAACATCGGATTTCCATAAACTATGTGTTTTTCATTCTTTTAAGCAAATATTGATTCAAAATTAGTATTTTTTGTAGATTGTTGACGATGCAAGAAAATTTTAAGGAGCAAACAGATTTTAAAAGCTGGATATTGCAAAAGAAAGATTCAAGTTAGAGAGAAGAATATGTAAACAACATGATTTTGGAAGAAAAAAAATGATCTAATCTAAATTAAATATTTTAATTAGATAAGGAAAGAGAAAATCTTAGGAAGCAAGAGTAATTTAAAAAGAAGCACTTTTTTGTTGAAGAAGGCAGAGCCGAACAGAGGCCTCAAGGTCGAGCAGTAGAAAGAAAAAGAAAGGAAAATACTTGGAGAACAAATAAGAATACTTCTCGATTGAAAACCTAGAAGAGTTTATACCAAACTCCATTGTAGCGGCATCGCGCAACAACATCACGACAAAGAGAAGTTTAATCATATTTTTTCTAGTTTTGAATATATGATTATATGATTATATCTTTTACTCTTATGGGCTAAGTTTCTAATGATTGGGAGGAGAGAGTACTTGATTATGTGAATGTTATTTATTTTTATTAAAGTTTGTTGCTTGAATAAATTAGATAATTCAATATACTTTTGATGTTTATTTTATTCAGTGTACGAAAGGGATGAATAAATATTTGAATTCTTATTATACGTAACAGTAAATAGGAATTGAGAACGATATTGAATTGTGTGAAAGATTGACTTCCTATATGTTATGTTGTTAATTTTAAACATTTACACATCGTTTTGTTCGATTCACATGACTTATTAGAATTGTGCGTAAATGAATTGTTTTTTATATTTGTTTTCCATAAGCATGAAAAAAATATTATGAGAATTAATAAAGCAACTCTAGCGAGACTTATATTAAATTAGAAGTTCTATGTCATCTAATTCGTTTTGCTGCATCATTCTCACCGCATTAGTAATAACATTCATATGAAAAGGGATATCGAATCTAGGTCATCTCTCTATTATTTGTCTTTCTCATCTGATTGTTTGCGCTCTGTTTTATTATTTTAATTTTCACTTAATTCATATTACCCAATTCCATTCTCAATTGATTTTGTTTTACTTAAATTTAAAGTTTGATAATTTTATTTCTGTGGAATTCGACACTTATTTATCACTATTACTTATTTGCTATACGTACACTTGCGTAGTTTTAGTTTTTGCACAAGTTTTTGGTGTCCTTGTCCAAGATAATTTTATCAAAAACTTGTGCCAAAACTTGTTTTTGAAATCCATTAAAAATATTTTGTGCCACGCCTGTGATCACATTATATCATCACTAATAGTTAATACCCTACTATGTAATTTGGAAAAAAAAAAAACTTTTATAAAAAAAATCATAAAAGGGTTTCAAAATGTTAAAAGAAAATTCATTTTGCCTAGTTTGACATGGGCCTAGCCCAATGAAGATTAGTTGGGCCTATAATTGCATTACAATATTTACTTGCATTAGAATTTAAAAGTGGTTGCAAATTACAAATTTAGATAATCTAAACCTAATATATGTTTTAGAATTCTTCCACTGCATTCTCGCTCTTCTTTTAGTTTTTCTAGCAAAGTTTTCTGATGTGATCAATCAAACATTTTGAGTATCAGTACCTAGTTATTGTTGTCTTCTCAATTTTCTTTCCAATTTGAGTGTTCTCACGTTCGATAATTTGGTTCCATGAGTTATGATGGCATTAAAGTATACCTCGAAGGTAAGTTGATGAGTAAGATACTAATGATATATCTTCTTATTGAGGAAGTCCAGAGAAATAATGTATGTATAGACCAATTACCAGTGATATAACTCTAGATGATGAGTTCTTTAATATATTACTATGTTTATCCTTTTCTTAGATAAGCTATAAAAGTAACTTATACTTAAATAATTTGTATTAGTTTCATCTCTGATTGGCTAGTCATAATTAGCTAAAAGATGAATAATGTTATTTAGAAAGAGAAAAAAAAGTGGAAATTATCTTTTAGGTATGAAAAATAGGTTCATGTTTGGTGGATCCTCACTGAATACACAATAAAAGAAAAAAGCTAATAAAGAGAAATATTATTTAAATATTTCCAAAATGTTAGTTGGGGATCATATGTTGTTATGTGGGATTAGGTAGCTGATAAGCTAATCCATTTAACTTTACCCTCCAAAACCTAATTCAATTCCATTACTATTTGAAGCAAAAGTAAGAAAATGGCAAAGAGAAATATTCCAAATTTTGTTTTAGAGCAGGTGAACATAATTAGATATCCACATGCCTATCAAAAAACATGTCTATTTCATAGTTTTTAAAGAAAAAAATGAGAAAGAAAATGAAGACCAAAAGAATAATGTCTTTCGATCTGCCTGCGCCAAATATTGCGAAATATACAATTTTTATTCGTAATAATTTTAGGTTTTCAAGTTTTCTTTTGCAGTGAGTTCAAGAAGAGTTTATGTGTTGTATCTGTATATTTAGTTCTTATTACATGCTTCCTTAATTTGTAGTAGTTTGCTACTTTAAGGAGATAATTACTCAAAACGGCCACTTTGTTCAATAATTTCGTTTTGACTACGAATGTTCAAGTGGAGACTCGATTAAGAATTACAACGACTCTATTATCTAATGTGTTTGATGAAATCCCCATTCCTTTTAGAAAGAAACGTACCACCCACTATAGATTACATCCCAAGTTTCTTCTTCGTACTAATACTAGGAGGGAGAGAGAGAGAGAGAGAGAGAGAGAGAGAGAGAGAGAGAGAGAGAGAGAGAGAGAGAGAGATGTTAGAGTTTGCTAGATTGGTTAAAGAGGGGCTATAACCAAAAAGGAAATGACATAAGAGTAGTCATAAAGAAAACCAAAAATAAAAAAGAGAAAGAGAAAGAAACAAAGGGCAAGGAATAAGAATTTAGCAGACACCCTTCCTCTTTTACATAACAATGCATTCTTCTTTTATATAATTAAATTTAATAATTTATATTTAATCCGTTAAGAAGCTAATTAATTAAAAAACAACAATTTACTATAATTAAAATGCATTTTATAGACCTATCGAATCATGATTTATAAATTGAACAAAATCAGAAGAATGCAAATAATTTTGGAAGTTTAAAAATTGTTGAAAATTTAATTAAATATTCATATTTTTAATTAAATAAATACACGTTCAAAATTGTTTTTTTTTTCACAAAAATTTATAATTATCTTGTCAAAATATTTACAATTTTTTAATTTTATTAAATCTAAATCTTAATTGCATGGGATTTCTCATCCAAAATATGACGTCGTTAACTCCCACTTCACAATCTCTCATACAATATGTAGCGACTCCAGCAGTCTACGGTTGAAATCTCTCTCTCTCTCTCTCTCTCTCTCTCTCTCTCTCTCACGCGCGCGCGCACACAGACTCAGAGGAGTCGACCTGCTGAAAATAGAAGAGAACGGGGGCATGAGTGCTTGAGAAAAAGAAAGAAGATGGAAATATTTTGGAGGCTCATAATTCTGTTAGCTTTCCTTTCCATGGCGGAATCCACATGCAACAGTACAGACAGAGAACTGGTAACTCAGGCATTCTCCTCTGTCTCTGGATTCAATATTTCATGGCTACAACCTCTCAGCTCAACCTCTAACTGCTCTAACCCATCCATTAAAGCCCTTAATCTCTCCTCAAAAAACCTCACTGGGATTATTTCCTGGAGATTTTTGAAGAGCATGAAGTCTTTGAACTCCATTGATTTTTCAAACAACTCTTTGCAAGGTCATTTACCTGGTTGGATTTGGTCCAGTTCGAGCTTACTGGACATTAATCTGTCGCGAAATCAGTTCGGCGGTAGCATCTCGCCGGATAACGGTTCTTTTTCGGAGCTTCAGTCGTTGAATCTCTCTAGCAACAGGTTTACTAATTTGATTAGGCTGTCTGGTTTTTCGAACATTAAGATTCTCGACATTTCAGATAACGATATTCGGAGTTTTCCTTCTGGTTTTGAGAAGACTGTGAAACTACAACATCTTGATATTTCAAGCTGCAATATTGCAGGAAATATGAAGGCTATTTCTGTCCTTCGCTTTCTAAAGTATTTGGATGTTTCAAAAAACTCCATTAGTGGAACTTTTCCCTCTGATTTTCCCCCTCTTCAAAGTCTCAAATTCTTGAATATTTCGCAAAACAGATTCACCGGTATGATTGATTCGAAAAGTTATCTAAGTTTCGGGAAATCTGCGTTTGTTCGAGCTGGAAATTTGACTTACATTGTCTCGAAAACTCCTCAACTTCATCATAAACCAGTCCAAAAACAACACAAACCCGTTGAAAAATCGATGAGAAACGAAAAATCCAGCCGGAGAAACCCTCGGAAAGCTCTGATTTTCGCCATTTCTGCTGCCTCTGCAACTTTCTTAGCTTCAATGACCGTCTGCATCATCTGCTTTTACAGAAGAAGAAGAAAAGTATCAAGAAAGAAGAAATGGGCAATCTCTAGACCTGTTCAAATTCCTTTCAAAATGGAAAAATCCGGGCCATTCGAATTCGAAACGGAATCCGGCAGCTCTTGGGTGGCCGACATCAGGGAGCCGTCGTCAGCGGCGGTCGTCATCTTCGAGAAGCCTTTGCTTAATCTGACTTTCAAGGACCTGATTGCTGCCACGTCACACTTTGGGAAGGAGTCCTTGGTTTCTGAAGGAAGATGCGGGCCGGTCTATAGAGCTGTTCTCCCCGGAGACATCCACGTGGCAATCAAAGTATTGGAAATTGCCAGAGACGTTGATCATGGAGATGCAGTGAGGATGTTCGAGGACCTGTCCACACTCAAGCATCCAAACCTTCTTCCTCTATCTGGTTACTGCATCGCAGGTTTGTCTCTCATAAATATCTTGTGAAAACTGCTCTGAATTCTCTATCTTGACCTGTTATGGATGCATTAAATGTGGCGATGGTAGCTGTTTTTCAAGTTTCAAAATTAAATGCTGAAGCTGTCGTACTCCTCAGACTTTAGTGTGAGCCTCGCACAGACGTTCGTCAATTTCAACTTTCTTGAATTATTTCCTTTTTCTTTTTTTTTTTTTTTAAATTTTGAATCTTTCAGGTAGAGAAAAGCTCGTCTTCTCCGATTTCATGTCCAACGGCGACCTTCATCGATGGCTCCACGAGCTCCCTGCCGGCCAATCCAACGTCGAAGATTGGAGTACTGACACGTGGGAAATTAATAATATTGGCGGATATGGGTCACACGCCCCGTCGCCGGAGAAGCTCGGTTGGCTCATGCGCCACCAGATTGCCGTTGGGATTGCCCGTGGGCTGGCATATCTCCATCACGCTGGTTCTAAGCAAATCGTTCATGGCCACTTAGTGTCGTCCAATATTTTACTGGCTGAAAACTTCGAGCCCCGAATTTCGGATTTCGGGTTCCGGCGTATTGGCCGAGATAAATGCAGTGCCGAGTTGGATGTTTATTGTTTCGGGGTGATTTTGATGGAGCTTTTGACCGGACGGCCGGGAACCGCGGAGTTGGTGGTGTGGGTAAGGAGGTTGGTAAGAGAAGGAGAAGGAGCAAAGGCTTTGGACTCGAGGCTTATACTCGGTGGCGGAGGTGAGTCGCACTCGGAGAGTAAGATGGTAGAGAGTCTCCGAGTTGGATATTTGTGTACGGCGGAGACGCCGTGGAAGAGGCCGACGATGCAGCAGGTTTTGGGTTTGCTTAAAGACATTCATCCCGCTGACTGAGTTTGACTCGATTCTCGATGGCTCTTCGAGTTTCGTGATTTCTCCAATTTTCTTATTTCTTTGATGGAAGGAAAATACTAAGCTACCTTTCTTTTTGCCTTGTGTTATATGGTGTGTTGTCTGTTTTGCGATCGCCGAGTTGACGGGGTAGTTCTGGATCTTCCTTATTCTTTTATTTCTGGCAAATTTAAGAATTGATAAGAAAGTTTGAAAGAGAAATGCCAATTTTAGTAATTAATAGTCAAGGCTGACATGACAGTTCAAGCAGATATAATAAATACTTATTAGAAATTTTAAAAAAAGAATTTAATATTTCCATATACTGAAAAAGTAAGGCTAATATTTTGATTATCTAATATTTTAAAATTAAAATATTTATACTATATTATATTATTTAAGGATAAGAGTAAATAGAGATGGGAGTTAGTGGAGGCAGAAAGGCATGGCAATGGACTGGTGGCAGCGAGGAGATGTCCCAAAGAATCCCACTCATTGCTTGTCTATTCTTCTAAGTGGGTATTTCAAATTATTATTTCTTCTTTATCTTTTGTGTTTTCTTGTTTGCTTTATTCCTTGCATGTATTCTTTTGCTTTCCATCAACAAACACTCTAGTTTTGGAGTCTTGTGCTTCATTTTGAGAATCTTGGAGTTGGGACCTCTGTATTTTTCTTTTTGTATTTTCGTATATCAAAATTCCACAACTCAAATTCTCATTCGCTTTCTCATATTTATCCCTAACTATCACATTTACTGTACATAATCATAGTACTGGTAATTAGCTCAATAATATAAAGATACGAAGAGGAGATATGAAAGGTAAACAATTAAACTAAATAATTAGCAGAAAACTAAATTTTGTAGTAAAATGTTTTTATTATAAGTAGCTTTGTTTTTATCTTACCTTTATTTTCGTTAAAGACTTTATCTTCTAATATTTATCTTCTTGTTGGCCTACCATGTAATAAACCAGGAATAAACAAAAAACTATAAGTTTATAATATTTTTTATAGTCTATACATAATATTATCCTAAAAAAAACAAAAAAAAAAAAAGATCAAAAAGTGAATCCAAACAAGGTTATTCAAATAGATTAAGATGTGAAGATGTCAGCGCAAGAGAAGAAAATAGAGTGTGAACGAGGTATACAAGCCACCCAACACATGAAATAAACATCGTTCTCGATGGTCAAATACAAAAGATAAAAGATCAACACGAACGGTATTACCAAGATGAATGAACCTCACTCATTAAAGCCATCCTCAATATCATCATGGTGAGCGTGAGCATGCAGAGCTGACCGCTCACTAGCTATGGGAGGCTGTTGGGCAAATGATGGTGGTGGAGGTCGGTGGGGCGCCTCTTGTTAGCATTTCCTGTTTCTGTCCCAGCCTTGGATAACAAAATCAGTGGTTAGTTTAAAGTCTTCGGCAAGACTTTGCTCCTCGTTTTATCATAGCCCAAATCATGAAATCGAATACTTGTGGTTATGGTGTTTGTCTCGTAACATTTTCTTCTCCCATATTTGATTCCCCTCGACGTGTTGCGGCTTGTTTACCTTTTAATTTTCACTAATCCATGGGGATAAACTTTACTTTCCTTATCGGAGCTCAATTTTTGACTTTTTCTTTTACCATCTACCATATCGATTCTAAAGTAGTTTGACAATTGTGCCAGAAAATTATTGTAATAAAATTACTGCAGTGTACAATATCAAATTTTATAGTATAATGATAAATAGAGTTTTTGAATCCACAGGAAATATGTAATTTATCAATTTTCACCAAGTAATGAACTAATCAATTCTAACTTTATCTAGAAAATTAAAAAAATAATTTTAGACACTGAAACGAAATAAAAAATAAATAAATCAAATCACCAATGGAAAGCATTTAATTCAAAAAAGATCAAAAAGATTGATTCAACTAATATTTATCATACCAATATTCTTTAGTTAAATAATTATTTATAAACCAAAAATCCTAATTTGTTAAACTACCACTATTGAGTGTCACTCTAAAATTATAATTTCAATATCTCTATAAAATTTGTTCTTTTAGTTATTCAATAACAAGTTTTCTATTTGATTTCACAAAATCCTAATACTCTTTTGAATTATTAAAATTTTATGTTGTAATGTTCATGTTGTATACACAATAACATCTCTCAAGTGTCAAACTCTAAATATAAAATCATTCAATATGTGACCAGTAAATTGAAAGCATTAAGAACAGAATACCACAAATAAACAATAAATTAAACTAAAAGAATACACAGTCATCAAAATAATATTACAAATAAATGATTTATCTCTCCTCCAGGTGGAAAGAGTTGGTTCAACATATTTATATGAAAAATAGCGAAAAAGTGTTAAACATAATAATATCAAAGAAAAGAAATAGGTAGAAAGAATATCGGTCTCCAAATATCACTGTTGTGGTAGAACAATTATGTCAATCTTCTTGTCCGGTGTTGAAAATCGTCTTCGATCTCTCTCAAAAATCTGTCTCAAGGCTGCTCAAAGGTCTCCTTTTTCGTCAAATAATGTTGTATTTAAAGATTCTCAATTATGGTTTTCAGAATCACAAAAAATCTTTCAAAATGCACCGAATTTTGCTCTTTTGGTAAACTAATATGGGTTGGGGCTGTGACTCAGGGTTCTGGAGCCACGGCTCAAATAATTTTTTCTTTGCTAGGGTTGCGGCTCAAAAGCTATTTTGATGCCTATTCTTTTCTCTTTTTAAGCCACAGCTCGAGCCTTTTTAGGTCACGACTTAATTTCAAAGTTCATCATTTTTCATCTTTATTTACCTTATTTGATTATTGACATAAATAATAACCTAAAATAGATTAAAATAGCCAAAAACTCGAGGATAAACATTAAAATTTGCTTAGAACAACAAGAATAACTCTAAATTTCATAGAGTTATCAATAACATCGTTTGAGAGTTGTTGCCCTTGAACACTTTAAATTTAATTTCCTAATTTTGCACTCTCATTGTTAGTTCATCCTTATCGACATCATGTTCTCCCTGTTGTTAAAAATGGTTGGCATAAGATAATCAGTATTTCATTGTGCTCCTCCATGTCGAGCACAATGAAATCCATTGGAAAGATAAATTAGTAAACCTTCACAAGAACATATAGTTATTCCTTCTAGTATGTCCTTGGTCAATCTATGGGTAATAGAGAGATATATGTTGACTTTGCTCCTTTTAAGTTGAGTTTCTTGTAAATTGACAGTGACATTGAATTTAGACTTACTCTCAAGTTACATAACTCTATTGAAACATTAATTCCAAATAGTGCATGATATAGTAAATCTTTCATGATCTTTCATATTTGGTGGTTGTAGGATGAAAATTAACTTAAAAGAGGGTAGGGTTGGAATCGAAGTTAATTGTTAAAAGGTAGTGTTGTTAATGTAGTTATGCCAAACTTATCTACATCCACGCTTCAAATCTCATCCTTAAAAATTCCTTCCGGTGTCAATCTAATGCCTTTACAGTGACTTTTTCGCAAGATGTCAGCCTTCACTCGTTCAACAAAAAGCATATAGAAAGTTTAGATACAAGATGTTAAATCACACACTCTCTCTCCAAGATAGGAATCTCAAGTTTGTATAGGAGAAAAGTGATATGTGTCACGACCCGGAGGCAAGTTTGATAGAAGGTTGGGTCAGGCGACCCTATCCTCGGAGAGGAGCTGACCACCCAGCTCCACGTTTGATTCAGAACGGAAGCCTTGAACATTAATCAAAGTTCAAAGATCCAACCAATGATTACAGATATAATAGCGCGATAATTAAATATCAGTTCAATATAGTCTCCATACCAAATATCAAAATTTAAGTCCTATTTATCTTATACATGTCCATATAAGGATAAGTCATAATGAGGGAACACTTAAACACTCAAACTAAAAATACTTATAGTTTTTAATCGAAGTTAATTGTTAGAAGGTAGTGTTGTTAATGCAGTTAGGCCAAACTTGTCTATGTCCACGCTTTAAGGCTCCCCCTTGAACTTCTGGGCATCAAACTAATGCCTTTACAATGATTTTTTTGCAGGACGTCACCCTTTACTCGTTCAACAATAAGTAGAAGAGAAAGTTTAGATACAAGATGTTAAATCACACACTCTCTCTCCAAGATAGAAATCTCACGTTTGTATAGGAGAAAAGTGGTATGTGTCATGACCCGGAGGCAAGTCTGATAGAACGCTATAAGGACCCAGCCCGCGGACGCACCGCCATCGGCCTGGGCCAAACTCATGACCTTCTCCATCCCTGGGGTAGGAATTTCATGCATTCCCAGTTATTCGAAACCAGGTCTTTAGGGCTTATGACCAAAGGGAGCAAAATCGGTTTTCATAAAACCCTGCTATGTAGTGCAAGAAGCATAAAATCTCTATCTCAAAGAAAATTTCTTTTTTGGCTAGTTGGAGCTACCACCTCTAGTATCAGCTCAAAATCAACGAACTTATGTAAGCCTAAAACAAAACCAAAGTTAGAAAATCTCTCTCAAAAATTAAGGCAGACACATGGATCGGTCATAACCAGAACTAGGAACCCAATTCTAAATTCTATATATGGCGCAAACTTTGTCGATGAGACAAAATTTTCCAAAAATAAAATTGTGCAATCAACACTTCAAGAGGCATCAATCGACACTTGCAAGTGGGGGTCGAACCACCAGTCAACACTTAGAACACTATGGTTTGGCCGTGATTGACACTTCTTCCCAACAGTCGACACTTCATACGTCTTGCGTTTCAATGCAAAATTCACTAACGAGTACTTTTTGTTTCCAACTGTAACGCCTTGAATTATATAAACCCAGTTCGCTACAAATAATACTGAACCGAACTATGACTTTTTGAGAAAATCTTAAAATTTTGCTCAAAAATCTTAAAATTTTGCTCAAAAATCTTAAAATTTTGCTCAAAAATCTTAAAATTTTGCTCAAAAATCTTAAAATTTTGCTCAAAAATCTTAAAATTTTGCTCAAAAATCTTAAAATTTTGCTCAAAAATCTTAAAATTTTGCTCAAAAATCTTAAAATTTTGCTCAAAAATCTTAAAATTTTGCTCAAAAATCTTAAAATTTTGCTCAAAAATCTTAAAATTTTGCTCAAAAATCTTAAAATTTTGCTCAAAAATCTTAAAATTTTGCTCAAAAATCTTAAAATTTTGCTCAAAAATCTTAAAATTTTGCTCAAAAATCTTAAAATTTTGCTCAAAAATCTTAAAATTTTGCTCAAAAATCTTAAAATTTTGCTCAAAAATCTTAAAATTTTGCTCAAAAATCTTAAAATTTTGCTCAAAAATCAAATTT